>JACYXH010000826.1:3623291-3625791 GCA_026745465.1 Lota lota
CTTGGATCTTGTCCCAAAGTGCTTGTTGGTTTTCCACAACCAGTATCTAATTGGTTGAACTTTGCGATGCCCCGCCCCCTTCGCCTGACCTCAGGGGCTGTGGTTTAATCTAACCCGCAGGGGGTCAAGGCTGGGTCACAGTGGCAACCTAATGACTTCCTCCTAATAAAGACTTGATGTATGACCACACTGATAGGCCCCTGCACTGACCAGTAGGTAACCCCGGCAGTCCACATAATGGACCCTATGTTTGTTATGGAATTATGACAAAGAGGAAGGAGGGAGGGACAGGGGGACAGAGAGATAGGAGGCAGACAAAAGATAGAAAATAAGTAGTGAATGAGGGTGAAAGCGCGCAAAGAGACAAACACAAAAGAAATAATAACACTAACAATTACAAGAGGTTGTCTTGCACTTCGTGCTCGACACCCTAACAAGAGTTTAACTGGAGACCGTAGAAAACACGCATCACTTTGGACAATAAACTGTATGTTATAGCTTAGTGTCAGGTTCGGATCAGTGCCTGGATGGGAAGGTTGGTTTCTGGGAGTTTTGGCACTACAGTGTCCATGGTGACGGTGGTGGTGATGGTGGTGGTGGTGGTGGAGGAGGAGGAGGTTGTGGTGTTTGTTGTTTGTTAGTCTGTAACTCTGAATCATGCCATTTACTGTAGCCAAATTCAATTGCAGGAGGGGAGGGGTACAAGCCTCCCACCACAACATATGCTGAAATTAGCAGCACATTGTGCTGTGGTATCAGAAAGTAGGATAAAGGAGGGTGAAAAATACTGATGAGATTTGTCCTTAAATACAGTTTATTAGTTTGCAGATGTGTTTATTTTTCTTTTGGCCATTTTTGTAGAAACAGTCTGGAAGTCATTAGGTATTTAGGAACTCAGCTCTAATCAAAAACGGAATTATGTCATTTCAGTAAAACATTTCATTAACTTACTAAATATGAGTCAAAACCACACCCAAAAACATATTTTAAAGTTACACTACATTAATAGTTAACTCATATTCGTACAAATAACCCCCAGTTACAAGGAAGGTACCATGTTGTCCTGCTAGATGATCCGCCAGGCTGGATGCAACTGACAACTCAATGTAACTTATCTAAAGCCCCCTCCACAGAGTTGGGAAAATCTGCTTTTAGTTTGTATGCCTCTCAGTCACTCATGCAAAATGAATGATCAAAGATGTAGTTGAATGTGATTGCTTTTCTTAAAAATATGTTTATTTGGGCTATTAGATATACGATTGTATGTGTAGTGTATGCATTAAATGGTTTGTTCTTATTTGTAAGTATGTGTTTATATTTTATAAATTTGTGTTTGTGCTTTTTTAATGTATACAGGGCTCAATGAGACTTCCTGTTTTAAAAAGGTAAAATAAAAAGGTCCATGGGCCAAGCAATGTAAATCCTAGCTCTATATAGAACTAATAGTATATAGTATTTCTAGTTGTATATACATGTATAATATAGAGCTATGTCAAACAGAGCAGGTGTGCTAACATACCAGGAGTGCGAGCCCTCTTGTTCTTTTCCCCTTACTTGTTTTGTTGTACTTCTTAGTTTATTTATTTCATCTGTGCTTTACTTGAAAACACATTTTCACCATTAGGCCTACTATCATTGTTGTGTCTTGGAGAGCCATGCGACTCAGCGCTCCCAAGATTCCCGAACAGTGACATCACGTTGACTGGAATCTGCCAGCATAGGCCTACCCTATCATCTATTTTCTACTTATTTATTAGAAAGAAAAAAAAAACAGACGTACTCTTAATTAAATAAAAAGGGTCACGCACACTTGCGCATTCTCAGACACATTCCGTGTAGGTACCCAAGCGAAACGCACATGCATGCACTCTTACTTCCTCTCTATTTTGTTGAATTAATGACTTTTTTCAGAGGAAAGAGTCATTGAAAGTTAATGACCGGTAACTGAAAGAAACACAACATAACCTGTGTTTACCGGTGATTATTTACATTTACATGATTTACATGGTTGTCGTGTTTTTGTTGTATTTCATCGTTCACTAACCCTTATTTTTCATCATATCCAATAAGGGAATTCCATAATGTTGGACAGCAACAGTGAATGATTTCGGCCACTAGGTGGCGACATGCTGCCAGGAACACGGCATTGACGAACACAATACATCCGTGCAGCACGGCACGGAGCGGGCGTGCAAAAACACACACAAGCAATTGTACTTTTATTTTATTTATTTATTCATTCTTACCTGGTAAAGGTCACGTACTGGCTTCAGATTTTTTTTTTTCGTTCAAACAAACACACTCGCACGCACACACACACACAGACACACAAACACACAGTTCATTTAAATGCAAACACACTTCATTCAAACCCATTTACACTATTCACATTCAAAGAGTGGTAGGATGTTCCTCTGTCTCAATCTTTAGCAACAGATGTGATTTAGTTTAAATAGAGCTGAGACACACACGCACAATACAGACACACACAGATACACGT
>JACYXH010000826.1:3630791-3638291 GCA_026745465.1 Lota lota
TACAGCCCTTTGTGTGTGTTGGTGTGTGCTTGTTGTTGTTGTGTGTGTGTGTGTGTGTGTGTGTGTGGGTGTGTGTGTGTATGTCAATGCGTGTGTGCGATTGTGTGTGTGGTGTGTTTTGGGACGTCCAGTTAGAAAAAAGTATTTCTGTGTGTGTGTGTGTGTGTGTGTGTGTGTGTGTGTATGAGAGAGAGAGACAGAGGGGGAGGCAGGACTCAGACATGGGCTGAGTAATACGGTCAGACGTGTGAGAGTAAGTCTGACTGTCTGCCACCAACAGGATTTCCCCAGGTACACCCCCCACCCCCACCCCACCCACACCTGTCTGACAGGTAACCATGCTCATAAACAAACACACACACACACACACACACACATACATCTATATACATACACACGTATACAAGCACACACCACATTTCTCTGCTCATCCCTCGCTTCTCTTGGTCTCTCTATCTGTATCTCTGCATTTTCTCTATTCTCTCTTTTCTTGGTTTATCCCTCTTCCTTCCCTCCACCTCTTTATGCCTGACCTTCTATCTCTCTGTATCTCTCTCTATGTGCCATTAACACAGTCTGGGAGTTCCACTCCTAGTGAGACCACCCTCAAGAAACCTATGCACACATGATATTGATGGACTCTTTTGATGAAAGAGTCCACCAAATGGCACATATGATTGTGTTCTCTCTATCTTTCAATCCCTCTCTTTTCTTCTCATGCATTCTCTTTTCAATCAACTCGCTCCCTCCGTCCTTCGCCCCTGTCTGCATCACTCCATCACTGTATCACTCTTGTACTAGAGTGAACTTAGAGTGTAATCACATCTTCATAACAGTGGTGACTCTGTAGCCCTGACCCCCTGGCACCACTATATAAACACACACACACACACACACACACACACACAGACACACACACACACACACACACACACACACACACACACACACACACACACACACACTCACACACAATAGTAACTGTGATTTAAGGGTTGCCAAGTTCTGCACAGGATTGGGCTAAAATCCCCCTTTTTCGACAACTCATCTTGCCCCAAGGTCACAACGAGACAGGGGAAAAGAGTATAACTCTCTCTCGGGGACAGCGGCTTCGACAGAGCTCCATCTCAGTGTCTCTCTCTCTCTCTCACACGCTCACACTCTCTCGCTCCCTCTGTCTCTTAAACCTAGTTTATAGTTGTCGTGACGCGCCATTTGTGAAGTGCGCGGGAGGTCCATTCACTGCCATGGCATTTATATTCGCCGTTTTGCCACAACAACGCCTTAACGATAACAACAGTGGGCACTGGACACGGATGGCATGAAAAACTGCAGTCTGGCAACTTACTATTTCTGGAGAAAAGGTCCTTCATGTTATTATCAAACATAGCCGATGCTGGGCCAGCCAGTATATCAGTGTCTCTGTGCCCCTTTGCAGAGGGGTCATAAACATGTTTGAATAGGGAATGTGAAGTTGACGCCACACCTTGTTGAACACTGTGGTGAATGTGCCATGTTTAGCGACCGCAGCCTCTGTTGTTCTGTTGGTTCTGCCTCACAAGATGGCGGCATGACTGACCTTCACATTCCCTATTGATGGATTGAAGTTCGAAAGAACGCTACTCAAACCTTGAATTAGAACGACTCAAGGGTCGGAGGTTGATACGACATGCCTGACGTCATTTGAAATCCTCCTATCAAATCCACGATTTGGATGCGCAGTTCGGCCCGCAGTGGTTCTACATTTCAGAGGTGTACGACACGCAAAGATGGGCGTATGAATGCTGCACGAGGTCCAATATTACGCCATTTTTGGTTCACGACGACTCACGTAGTTCACGCATGGCGACTGGAATAAGGCTTTGCTCTTCTTGGCCCTTTCTCCCTCTCCCTCTCCCTCTCCCTCTCCCTCTCACTTTCTCACTCTCTCCCTCTCCCTCTCCCTCTCCCTCTCTCTCTCTTTCTCTCTCTCCCTTTTACTCCCTCTCTTTCTCTATTTTTCTTTCTGAATCTTAAGCAAACACAACCATACCCGTAATTATACAAATAGAAACAAATACACGCACAAGCAAAAACATGCATTGGCAGCTCAGCCCAAAGAAGGGCAAACACATCCCGCACGTGCACTCACATGCGCGTGGGTACGTGCACACACATGCACCAAGACTACTTCACAAGCTAGTGTGAATGCCCAGGCTCCACGTTACGGGTAGGTCGCATGGATAAAGACGCTAGCCGGGGCGGCTCTTCTAGACTGTTCCCTCTAGGGGGGCCATGCTGGGGTCATTGTTCTATTGGAGGGGACATTAGACCATGTTAAGAACCATTCAACGTCAGGGCTTCTTTGGCCTGAGCTTTTTTAGAACTAGGGCACTTTTTTGTCATTAACGAGGTGTATCTAAATTTTTCATGTTGTACAGGTTAGAATAAACTTTGCATCTAGAACTTGACTGGGAACCCAAAACATGGAAAAGCAGGATTCAGCTACAATGCAACACATAGGTGGAATAAACTTCCTGAAGATCTGAGACTTGCTCCAACTCTGACTTAATTTAAATCAAGGTTAAAAATGTTTATTATCACCTTCGCTTTCTGCTTAACTATAATGTATTTTTTAGTTTTAGCTTTATTCAAATGTCTTTCATGCATTCCTTTAAATCCTGTTTTCATATGTATTTTATTGATTCTTTAAAATCCAGTTGTTCAATGCATTTTATGCATTTTTTTTAATCCTGTTTTATTGTATTGTATGACCTGTTTTTATGTGAAACACATTGAGCCTTGGGTGTGAAATGTGCTATATAAATAAAGTTGACTTGACTTGACTTGAGCATATTTATAGTTCATCCAGTTTGTTTATTTAATTGCCTTATTGATTGTAACTATTACGAAATAATGTAAGATATTTCTTTCTTGCAAAGAACATTTATGTTGCATTATAATTCTGTGTATCATCTTTGGCCAACATTTTTAATTAACTCCACATTAGGGGGGCCACAGCCAATGATCTTCATGGGACAACAGCAAAGTGAATGTGGAGCGTGGGTAGTTGATGGCTGGTTTGAGCCACATCACCTGACCCGACATGTCACTGTGTGTGGTGATGGCTGGTTTAACCTGTGTGCCCTGATGAGTCAATGTAACACAGGTGTGCAGCCTCACCCAGCCCCAGAGTCCAATCAACCTGACTCGGGTCAGGTGGAAACTTAAACTAGCCATCAACCACACACACTCTGCAGTGAACAAATTTATTAAAAGAGTAAATCAATGCTTTGTGTTGAATGACACAATGAGTTGAAAATGGGCGACGACACAAGCAAAAACACCACAAGTTGGGATATGTGTTTTGACAAGCGATTCAAAACCCACCCACCCACACACACATACCCTCACACAGTTGTAATGGTATTTTTGGAGGTTATAGGCAGCAGGAAAACAGTCCCAAAAATGGTTTTAGCAGGCCCAGGCCTCTTGGAATTGTGATTCCTTCTGTTACTGTTGGGTGGACCAACTCACTACCATAGCAGCCAAGAATAGACTGGAGTGCAAATAAAACAAAAGGATAAAATGACTTATAAATAAAAATAGTAAAATAAAGGACGTATAAAGATTATGGAATGTAATAATGGAAGATAAAGAGGGATCTATGTATTATTATTAAACACCCATATAGGTCCAAATGATACCGCAAAATACCCACAAACATGGAAGCCTGTAGAATAGAATGTGTTCAATATTAAGAGTTTAGTGAGCAGATATGAAATAACACCATAAAAAGTAGCTAAACATTTTCCTAAAAATGTAAAGCAGTTCAACCAAGGTTGAAAAATACATCAGATATGGTTATGACAGATTGACAGAGAGCTTACACTCATTAACCAGAACATGGAGGTTGAAGTTCAAACTTGAACACAAAAACATAGCATAAGACACAATAGAAGAGTATAGAATAGAGAAGTGAGCGCAAACGGGCGTTCCATGTGTGGCCGATGCCAGAAACAAGGTGGGTTTTAGTGGCCAGGGGAGAAGCCAAACGTCATTCTCCAGATGTTTTAGCCGTCCAGACGACTTACATAAGAGAAGTCTCTGTCTGTCACGCACTGGTGTGGCAATATGTTTGTTTTGAAGATAGAAAGACAGAGGGGGTAGTGGAGGAAGAGGAGGAGGGACAGACAAACTGTGAGGCAGAAATAAAGATGGACAGACAGACAGATACTTTCTGAGGGGGAGGGAAACTGCCCTGTAATTTAATGTTTTGTCTGCCTCTTGTTGTGGACACACACACGGATACACACACACACACACACACACACACACACACACACACACACATACACACAGAAATATGGAATACCCTTGAACAGAGAAGAGTAGCATTACTATGTGTTTGTAGGCTTTCCGAGATGCATTTACAGTAAATTCAAACAGCAGTAATCACATTTTACTTCCTTTTACACACACACACACACACACACACACACACACACACACACACACACACACACACACACACACACACACATACACACTATCTATGAGTAAAGGTAATGGTAATTAGAGGACTGTCTATAGTGAACAGTAGTGATTGACAGGCGACAAGCGGTAGACAGCCTGGCACCTCACGGCCTGATGTGTCACTCAACAGTGACATCACCAGATAAATAAATAGATAAATAGATAGATAAATAGATAGATAGATTGACAGATAGATAGATAGATATATAGCTAGTCAGACATACATACATACAGACATACAGACATAGATAGATACATTTGTGTACCAAATTATTGTTTAATTTGAATGTAGCTGTAATGTCGTTCTTAAAGGGCCTCCAGTGTGTTTGACAGATAGATAAATGTTGTGTGTGTCCGCGTGTGTCAGCCACACGCCCCAGCACGTCCGCTACAACAATAACAACCACGTCAACAAGGGGTATTGTGATTGGCTAAGACCTCACCAAGCCGTCAACAACACAAAAACAATCAGCCACGCTTGCGTGTGAAGTGCGCGTAGATAAGCTAACACCTGACAGGCACAGAAATCCCATGTCACGCGCGTAAGAACGCTGTGATGGGGATTCCTTTCTCATGATAGTTAAAACCACCGCACTGTGGCTAGCAGGACACTACCACATACCATATGACTGAGGAGTGTTGCAGTTTAAATCTGCAATGAAAATCCCATATGAACTGGCAGATTAATGTTGTTTGCATGTGCCCATTAGTTGCCTTTTGATTGACAGGTTGTTCAGGAATGCACACACACACACACACACACACACACACACACACAGGCACATATACAGACACAGATACTCACACAGGTAAATACAGGTAAACTGAGTACAGGTCAGATGATCTATAGCAGAAGAACCTTCGTGAATTCTGACCCCGAGCAGAACAAGACACCATGCCAAACACATGTATGAGGTGACATAGAGACAGGTGAAGGCACCCACACCCATACACACACACACACACACACACACACACACACACAGGCACACACACACAGGCATGCACACACACACACACACACACAGGCACACACACACAGGCATGCACACACAGGCACATACACACACACGCACACATACACACACACACACACACACACACACACACACTCACAGGCACACACACACACCTCTTTAAATAATCCAAACCTCTAATTAAAATATATAAACTAACATACCACCATACTCATGAAAAGATAACTGCAAATGCAGTAATCGGTGTGTGTGTGTGTGTGTGTGTGTGTGTGTGTGTGTGTGTGTGTGTGTGTGTGTGTGTGTGTGTGTGTGTGTGTGTTTGTCTCTCAACATAAATACACCACTGCCACTTTTAAAGTCCAGGTGTGTCTGGTCGACGCCGACTTCAAACAAGTGGTACACCCCTCTTCTTCGCTTCTTCTCTTCTTCTGCCTTTCTTCTCCTCCGCCCTCCCGTCCGCCTCTCGGACCGTCCTGCTACAAGAAGAGGGCCATCAAAGACCTGGAGGGGGCAGGGGACACCAGGAGAGACCCGGAGAAACCCGGAGAGTCCTGGAAAGAAAGCCGATAGAGAGGAGGGAAGAGGAGGGAGTCGGCCAAGAAACCTGAGTGAAAGAAGGGAAGACATAATGAAACAAACACACAAAGGTACAAAAAATGAAATAGGGAAAGAAGGGAAGAAAGAAAGAATGAAAGAAAAGTCAAAACATAAATGAAGGAAATAATGAAAAAAAACATCAGAAAAAATTAAGAGAGGCGGTATTCAGAGGGACTGATATGAAAGGCTAGTGGTGTTTGGAGGGAGAGGGTGAGGACGAAGAGAAACTCTGGGAGATACTTAAAGGAAGAAGGGAAACTCAGGGAGATACTTAAGGGAAGAAGGACAACTCAGGGAGATACTTAAGGGAAGATGAGCTTCTGGCCCAGGAGCAATGGAGAGCCCTTCACCTGGGTTATTCCCTCACATACTAGATTATATAACTGCACTACAATACACATCCCTTCTTCTGCTTCTCCAGATTATAATTACACATTTAAATATGTCCTTTTCCATGTGTTTTCTGTATTTGTTTTTATTGAACCACAATTCTGTTCATCTGCTTCAAGGCAGAATCAAGATCTTAAGGGTTTTCCATGAAGTACTTTTATTTTCTCTTGTTCTCATAGAACAAGGCAAGTTGGAAGTTTTTGGGAAAACACACTAATGCTTAAAACCCACTGCATTTTGCCCGACATTATGAAACATTGTACCGGTAATTGTAAACAACAATTATGGGCACCATTTTATCCTGACTGCTGAGTTTTCTTTTGTAATTGAATCCTTTATTTCCAAAGCGAAAGTCAGCAGGACATTTTGTTGAGGTAAATACACCTGGCAACTGTTCAACTGTCAACTCTCTCTGGTATTGTTCTCGTATTTTATTCTGTATTCTGACATTTTCTAGTAAAACTCAATGGAACTACTGCAGAATGGAAGTCATCTTGTACAACTTCAGTATTCTACTGTTGGACATAATAAACGTTTCATTTGTGATGTCAAGTCTCTCATTGACTATTTGAATCAGAATCACTGTAATCAAGCTTTTACATATATTAAATCCAAACCAAATAAGCAGAAATCTATTTCAACAGCTTTTCTTGAGGCATGGTAGATTGTTTATGTGAACATGCTTACACAAAGGCCAATGTGCAAATTAAGTAATAATAAATAAGAAGTAGAACCCTTTAATTATTAACAATAACCACTGTATTAAGTTATAGGCAACGCACAACATATGTAGGATCAATGAAGTTCAATACCTGAAATCAGATTAAATTTATATCAGTGAATTTCAAGAGCCAGTGAGCCCACTGTTTCAGCTGCAATTCGAACACTACGTGGTTTAAAAAAAAAAGTTTTAGGAAAGAGGGGGGCGTGATGATTACGACCCACGCCAACTTTATGCTACTTTTTTAGTACTGTCGTTGTGTATCTGTTATGAGCATTATAATTAGCGATGTTGTATATG
>JACYXH010000826.1:3643291-3658291 GCA_026745465.1 Lota lota
CGAACAGATGAGAATGCAAGGAGGCGTAATGGTGTGTATATTTTGTTTGGTTGCTGGTGGGTGTATGATTGTGAGGGTGGGTATCGTTGGTCGTCCATGTGTATGGAATATTATTGCATGGATGTATAAGTGTTTGTCTGTGTTGTGAGTGTTTATGTGTGTGTGGGTTGTTTGTCTATATCTGTGTGCCTATGGAGTAAATGTGTGTGTTGTGTTTATGTGGGATTTTATGCAAATCTGTGTGTAAGTGTGCGCCCGTGGGATTCTGTGTGTGTGTGTTTGTGTGTGTGTGTTATAAGTGTAACTATATGTATGTGTGTTTAAGGCTACGTGTATGTAACTATATGTGTGTGTATGTGTGTGTGTGTGTGTGTTTATGGCAGTGTGTGTGTGTTTATATTCATGGCAATGTGTATATATGTGTGTGTGTGTGTGTGTGTGTGTTTACATCAGTGTGTGTGTGTGTGTGTGTGTGTGTGTGTGTGTGTGTGTGTGTGTGTGAGCCTTTGCCTGTGCCTGTGGGCTGAGATGACAGAGTTGTAGCGGACATCTCGGTTTGCCACATCAGTGGTGATGGCGAGTGTGTGGCGTCCCTGCCATCCGCCCTGCCTCTAATCCCCCTGGCCGCTCCTGGCCACTTCCTGCCGCAGCTCCTCCCGGCCTCCAGGAGCTCCTCTCGTCCGCACAGTAGTGGGGGGCGTCCCTCGGGACACTACGTTTGGAGTTTTTAGATTTCTTCTCTCGTTTGTTAGTATTTTGCAGAGCACAGGCGAAATGACGGACCTAGTTGTTTTTTTACATCCAAGAGGGGAATTCTCGGTTTTCGTTTGAAACTATTAATTATCTTTCCTCACTTTTACTACCTTTGCATTTTCTACCATTATAAACCTGTCTCTTCCATTGTAAGCATTAACAACATATTTGTTATATAACCACAAAGATAATACATTTGCAGAATTTGATTGAAATGCTTCTTTCTCATTTGATAGCATTGACATATGCTTTTATTTGACCTCCAAGAGTCAAATTTTCTTTCAAAATCCCTCGTTTGTTAACATCATACAGAATACTGGTGCCTGAGCCTACGTGGACTACAATACTCAAAGTTCCCCACCTCCTCTCTCCATTTTCCAGCAAATGAAGATAGGCCTACAGATAAAGATAGTCCTACAGATAAAGATAGGCCTACAGATAAAGATAGGCCTACAGATAAAGATATGCCTACAGATGAAGATAGGCCTACAGATGAAAATAGTCCTACAGATGAAGATAGGCCTACAGATGAAGATAGGCCTACAGATAAAGATAGGCCTACAGATGAAGATATGCCTACAGATGAAGATAGGCCTACAGATGAAAATAGTCCTACAGATGAAAATAGTCCTACAGATGAAGATAGGCCTACAGATGAAAATAGTCCTACAGATGAAAATAGTCCTACAGATGAAGATAGGCCTACAGATGAAATTAGTCCTTCAGATGAAGATAGGCCTACAGATGAAGATAGGCCTACAGATGAAGATAGGCCTACAGATGAAGATGGGGGATAGATAATATGCATACGTTCACACATGGTGGTCCCTCCGGTCTGCTCTGTTAAACACTCGTCTCTGTGTACCAGGATGTGTCGGATGTGCTCCATATGAGTTTCCTGAAGGGTTGTACACCTGGTTGTACACCTGGTTGTACACCTGGTTGTACACCTGGTTGTACACCTGGTTGCCCCGCGGCACTGCGCCAGTAACAACACCAGGCCACATAGGGGTAGTAACATCGACCCCTCCTCCTCACTGAATCACTTACTTTTCCACTTTTTTCTGTTTTTTCTTTGTAATGATTTCAATGATGCCTGGCTTTTGTCGGCCACAGGCACAATGTGAATATGTATGAATGCTGTCTTCATAGACGGGACAGTCCTCCATTGTCCCCCCACCCCCATTGACTTATTAAGAAGATTTCCGCTGGAAAACGGTCAGACAAAATGACAACAAGACCGGGTCGCTCCCCCCTGGGATGTGTGTGTGTGTGTGTGTATGTGTATGTGTATGTGTATGTGTATGTGTATGTGTGTGTGTGTGTGTGTGTGTGTATGTGTATGTGTGTGTGTGTGTGTGTGTGTGTGTGTGTATGTCTGTATGTGTGTATATGTGGGTGTGTGTGTGTGTGTGTGTGTGTGTGTGCGTGTGTGTGTATGTATGAATGCATGTGTGTGTATGTGTGTGTCGGGGGGCCATGGTGACACGGACCCTCCTCTCTCTACTGTGACGCTGACTTCAAAAGCAAACGCACCATGCAAGGACACGTAAACAGGAAGATCTCACTACAGATCTCTTTAATAACCCTACCACGGTTTGAATCACTGTCTGGTCTCCATGGTAACATGTTGTGTCGGTTTGTATATCTGTCTGTCTGTATGTCTGTCTCGGTTTCTCTTTATTCAATCAGAATCCTCAATTGTTTAGACATTCATAAAATGCTACAATTGACACATTTGGATAATCATTTCCCCTCCCCATCTTTCTGTCCATCTGTCTCCATGTCTGTCTAGCTTAATACACATCTCTCTGTCTCTCTTTCCCTCCCTGTCTCTCTCCTTTCTCTGTCTCCCTCTTTCTGTGTGTTTAATACACGTCTCCCTCTCTCTCTCTCTCTCTCTCTCGCTGTCTCTCTCTCTCCTTCTCCCTCCCTCCCTCTGTCTCCCTTTTTATCATCCTCTCTCCCTCTCTCTCTCTCTCTCTCTCTCTCTCTCTCTCTCTCTCTCTCTCTCTCTCTCTCTCTCTCTCTCTCTCTCTCTCTCTCTCTCTGTCTCTCTCTCTCCTTCTCCCTCCCTCCCTCTGTCTCCCTTTTTATCATCCTCTCTCCCTCTCTCTCCCTCTCTCTCCCACTCTCGCTGTCTCTCTCTCTCTGGGTGGTCTGCGGTCCCGTCAACTCCCCCGGTGGTGTGAGGCTGTTCCTGGGAGGGGAGGGTGGTGGGGGGGTACTTCCACCCTGCCGCCCCCCAGACTTCCCCCCCTACTTCCTCCCCTCCCTGCTGGGTACTGCTCACTGCAGCCTATACACACATGCACACACACACACACTCTCCCCAAAACACATTTAGGGGTTAACCACCAAAACCTACACCCACGCCCCCCAGTCAGTCAGTTCCCTCCTAACACACACACACACACACACACACACACACACACACACACATACATAGGTACAACACACACTCAATCTTGGTTCAGTGGTCTCAAGTGGGCGACGCCACATAACAAAATGTCTACTTACAATCATATAGACCCAGATAACACAGATAGACACCATCCATACACAACATACCAACACATCACCACACACACACATGCACACACACACACACACAAACACACACGCACACATACACACACACAAACACAGCACTCAGAATGAGCTTGATATCCTCATCAGTGAGCGGTTTGTGACTTCCTCCTCCTCCTCCTCCTCCCGCTTCCCTGGAATACTGTCATAGCCTGGCTCTATTTAGTGGAGAGAGAGAGAGAGAGAGAGAGAGAGAGAGAGAGAGAGAGAGAGAGAGAGAGAGAGAGAGAGAGAGACAGAGAGAGATAGAAGGAGAGAGAAAGAGAGAGAGAAAGAGAGAGGGCCAGAGAGAGAGTGTTGAACATTCTCCATGTCTCTTGTTGTGTTTGTCCAACTCTTAACAAACATATTGTGATACAGCCACAACCAGTTTGTTAAACTGTTGACCAGCCAGCGTGATTGTTCCTAAGTGTGTTTCCTATTGGCAACATCCCTGATGAAATAATCCAAACATTTGCAGCAATCACAAAGTTTTGTGAATGAACATTTGTAAACATGAATTTAGTCCCGAAACCAATGTACATGTACACTAACACACTAAGTATACAAATACAGTACAAATACATTATATAGTATAATTATTTAAACATATTCAAATATCTATTTGAATGTGTACAAATATTATAGACTTGACAGACAGACGGATGGACGGACGGATGGATGGACGAATGGACAGAGAGAGAGAGAGAGAGAGAGAGAGAGAGGGATGGATGGATAGATAGATAGATAGATAGATAGATAGATAGATAGATAGATAGATAGATAGATAGATAGATAGATAGATAGATAGATAGATAGATAGATAGATAGATAGATAGATAGATAGATAGATAGATAGATAGATAGATAGATTTTACATTCTATATGCACACATAGTCCAGTCTCTGATTGATCCGGTAATAATATTCAGCAATCTGGCTCATTTGAGTGCTAATAACCCTGGGAAAGATCTAGGAAGAGCAATCTCAACTCCATGATGACGTCACCAATGCATGGCAGATTACTGTTCGAACTGATTCATGTTAACCAAGCAACTATAATGTACATAATCTGCTTTGATTATTTCCCAATCCCAAAGACGCATGGGGCAGTTGCTCAGCAATTTCCTAATGTGTTTCTCGTGGATTTGCCAACGTAAAAGCACCTCACTGACTCATTAGCCTTCTTGTTGAAGATTAGCAGGATTTTTTTCTACCTCAATTAGCAGTCAGCGGAGTATTAACTGCCTATGTGACTCATAACTCTAGGATTAGCATGGGCATAGTTAGCACCTTAGCAGCTGATAATTAACAGTTGGGCTGTGCAAATTGCAGCCCTGCTGTTGTCTTGATTCGTTGTGAGGTTTTGAAAAAGTTGTCTTTGTCTCTGCCTGTTGTGGTTAAAGAAAATCTGTTGAAGCACACAAAAATCCCGTCAGTGAGTTATTCATTGAGTAATCATTTGAGTGATGCTAGACCGCAGTAGTCCAAACGAACTGACATGACTCAAAGTACCTTCCTAAAAACACTTCTTCTTTTGCATGCATAGAAACATTGAGACTAAGGTTGTGAGAAAAAAGGCTATTATAAACAAACGCCTGTTTATTTCAGTTTTGTGCTTGAGAGTGATGTCACAGCAAGAGTTCCTCCTTTCCCTCACGAAAGACGAACGACAACTAAGCAACTTCCTGTCAGGGGACCTTATCAGCAATTAGGACCCCACATTGTGTGTGTGCGTGTGTGTGTGTGTGTGTGTGTGTGTGTGTGTGTGTGTCTGTCTGTCTGTGTGTGTGTGAGAGAGAGTGCTGATATATGTGTGTGTGTGTGTGTGTGTGTGTGTGAGAGAGAGAGTGCTAATATGTGTGTATGTGTGTGTGTGTGTGTGTGTGTGTGTGTGTGTCTGTGTCTGTGTGTGTGTGCATGTGTTTGTGTGTGTGTGTGTGCATACATGCATGCATGCGGGCATGTGTGTGTGGATTCGTGTCAGCACCTATATTTGTGTGTGCAGACACTTGAGCATGTGCTAATGTGTCTCAGCATTGTGACAAAGCCAATATTATCTTCTACAAAAGTTGTAAATGTCTTCATCATACTGTTGCCCCATCACAACAGTCACCAACAGCTCTGAGGTTGTGTCTTTTGCAGAACAATCCATATTATCTCGTAATCTTTTCATGAGAGTAGTATGTGTCACAAACACAGATTTTTCTGTGTAAGTTGTGTACGATGTCAGTTAAGTGACAGTAAAGTGAATGTTGACCCACAAGCAGAATCCAAGTCCTTTCACTGCAAGAAGACTACCAATATGACCAAAATACTAGTGCAGAAATGGCAATATGCAGTTGGCCATGACAGCAAAACAAAACTACTATAATAATTTCCAGTGTAACACACTTCATACACGAAAAGTACCTTAAGTTAAGTGACTCACATTCTGACTACTAGCTTGCTAACATAATACATTTCTCAGGTAGCAATGTGTGAAATGAAAGCAAATTAAATAGGCTCTTGCTTTTTCACTTGGATCTACAGAATCCTTTGCTAACATGATCTTTTCATGAACTGACTTATGCATTTCAGTGTTTAGCCCTTGTGTTGAATTTAGAACATGTAGGCTATGACTTTGTTGTTATCTACTAACCAAATTTTCTAATTCCTATAACTACACTGTACTCTGTCGAGTTGTCTTTTCTGACTTTTTGTGCAGCAAAGGTTTTCAGTTTCATTGTTTACATTGCTTTGGATAAAAGCCTCTGCTTAACAACTATGCAAATGTCAGTCAGTAAGCAAGTTGTAAAGTAAAGCAAAGCAAGTTGGATGCATTCTCAATCTGCTAACAGCCACACCTTTGCTAGCCACTCACCGCTATTCACTAGCTTTCCTTACAAGTTGTGGAGCATGCTAACTGGATTAGTTAGCTATAATGTTATCATGATAGTACATTGTATACATTATACTATATACAAATGCACACAGAATTATTTCAATGCTCAAACGAGGACGTGTAGACACCATTGAAAAAGATTATGCAGATATTCCTTCAGTTTCCGATGATGCAATTTGGTTAATAAACAAAGTGATGACATATCACATGACAAGATTATCTTTTGTGAAAATCTGTGATAATCTGATTCATATGAGTGCTAATAACCCTGGGAAACATCGATGGAGAGCAATCCCAACTACATCATGACATCACCGACGCGTGGCAGATTAATATTCAAGATGATGCATGGGAACTGATTAGCTAGCTATCATGGTATTATGATAATACATTCCATACATTTATAACAAACGTTAATATCTACAATTCTTTACTGTCGGATTTGTACTGTGGCTGTTAGATAGCAGACCCTTTTAGCCAAAACGACTTACAGGGCTGAGAAGAATCAAGCATAAAAAGTTTGTATTTACCAATGCATATTGTCAATATAATAAGAAAATGAACATACATAATGGAGACAACAAACATACTACAAAAAACAAGCTACAGCAAAAAACAAACTACAATGGTGCGAAACTCCATTCAAACCCAACACAACACAATGCAACCTAATGCAAGGTGTCAGAGACATCGCTGGAAAAAAAAACAGAAGAAGTATAATGGCTCTTAATGTCCCTGCCACCGACGAGGTCACATGACCGTTTGTTTAGCACGTGTGAGTGTGTGCAGTATAGCAAGGTGAAATTGTGTGAAAGTGAGTGACATTTCGTGGTCTTTCAGACACACAGGAAACTCAAGAGATGTGTATGGAAGCCCGTGCACAGGAAGTCAAATTTGCTGTGTTTGTCTCTGTGTGTGTGGTGTGAGTGTGTGAGTGGGTGTGCGGGTGTGTGTTTGTTTGTCTGTGTGGTCTAGGTGCTGACCAGGCCTTTTAGCTATTAAAATCAATTTATTGGTTGTGAATATTACTATTTACTTTTGACACTTGTGTTGTTGTGGAAGAAGGAAGTGGAGAGTTGATTTGATTTCATTTTTACATGGGGATAGGGTTACAGATATATTATACACACATATACAGATATTTGTAGATCTTATAAAATTTTCAGCAGACAGTATTTTGTTATCCTGACGATCAAGGACATAAATGCAGAAGGCTGTGCTTCAAATATATTCTTGTGATCTATTCTTCTCTTCAAGGAAATAAATATTAAACAAAAGTTATATAACTTTTTATTTCATCCATCCATCTTTAATAATTTCTGAATAGCAATGATGTCCTATCTGTGCCAGTACACTCTGTAGTCCAATATAAACAAATTTAAATAAGGGACATGTTTCCAATAACCATATTTTGCAAACATTTTGCATCGATAACTATCGTTAAGTTTCTTTAGAATGATCCCTATCCCAAAGACTCAAAGACTCACATTCACATTGGTGCCTTTGTCTTTCAAGCAGACATCCTTATTACGTTTTAAGTTTTTACAAATGGTGGCTGGCCGTCTGCACTAAGATGTCTTCACCGGGTGACCACACAACCCCAACTGTCTCCCATAATGTATTTCTTCAGTCAAAACGCAGCCTGTTGTCTACGTAGCCTGAAACCATATTCATACGCCTTGTCTGGAAGTCACTTTCTATGGTTGAAAAATGCACATGCAAGCATTTATCCTGGCTTCAAAGCTGCTTTTTTTTTCAGGCCAGTTGTATTTATAAACATTTCTTTTCTAAAATGTCCATCCTATGTGTGTTTCAGATTAGTCCTTTAATCCTACTTCCGTCCTCTCCATAAATTAGTTTAAAATGTAACGATAAGTAGGTGTGAAGTGACACATTTATTGGTTAGTGAAAATTACTTGCGATGGATGTGATTCAGTGGTTCCGATTGGTTTGCCTGGACACACACACACACACTCACACATACATACACACACACAAACACACACACACACACACACACACACAGATCCACACCAAAGCACGCATGAACAGAAACATGTGTGCACAGAACACCCATGCATTTAAGCGCACGTCCAGGCACACCCCCCACTGCAATATAAATTCATATAATGCACCAATATGCGGCCATGCGCATACAGGACAATGGGACTCAAGCAAGCAAGCAACTTTGGGTGTGTGTGTGTGTGTGTGTGTGTGTGTGCGTGTGTGTGTGCGTGTGTGCATAAGTTTATGTGTGCAGTCAGACAGACTAATTGGCTGTGGCAACTGGAGTCCAAAGCCTCCTGAAGAAAAGACTTACCATGTGTCTGTATTGAGGTAACAAGTGTGTGTGTGTGTGTGTGTGTGTGTGCGTGTGTGTGCGTGTGTGTGCGTGTGTGCGCGTGTGCATGTGTGTGTGTGTGTGCATGTGTGTGTGCGCGTGTGCGTGTGTGCGTGTGTGTGGATAAAGGCAGGGGGTTATTGGGTGCCTGTGGGCGTACGCGTGTAGCAGCCTTCCGTGTGTGTGTGTGTGTGTGTGAGGGGGGGAAGTGGGGAGAGTGGGGTCCCATCTGTTGTGGTCAGTGTATCCGGTAAGCATGGAGGCGTAGGTTTGAAGGGAAACACAAAACGGAAGCTGCACCCCTCTTTCACTCTTTCTCTCTCTCTTTCTCAATCTCAATTCTTGACCCAGGTTCAATCAGATGTTGTGTTCTGGCCCTATAGTACCATAGCTACCAACTGATAATGCACTAGGTGGTATTCACTCTAAAACACAAACTTTATTTCAGGCAGAAATGAAATCTTCCACAACAATCCCACGGGTGTTATCTCTCTTTTGGTGCCAATATAACATATTATAGCCGTTGCAGTTGTAGAGATATACTCTATTTACTTTCTTATATAAATAGATAGATATTAGATATTTACTACTATTTTCAGAAATAAACTGAAATAGGCCTAGTGTTGAAGAGGTTAACATGTTGTCAGAAATCTGCATGACTCCTCCCTAGAATCTGTACTTCCTTGTCTGATTGGCCCAGCCATTTTTAAAAGAAGCATTACCCTCCCTTACGGTTTACTGATTACTGGAACAAGCGTAATTAATTGACACTGGAGACAATGGAGAAACAAGGAGGGGGGGGGGGGGGGGTGCTTCTCTCTCATTATAGGAACTTGGCACACCTGTCTGCTGAAGCATCACTGTTGCTTAACCTGTGACCTCTGAGAGGTAACTGCCACAAGGAAGCCATTTTGGTTTTGTACTGGCTCAGGTGGAAAAAACTCTATCTAAAGTAATACAATACAATACAATACAATAACCCAATACTTCTCTTGTGCCATATGTTCTGTGCCCTATGACATGTTTTAATGTACTGCTGAGGTCCTGCTGTGGAATCTCAGTAGGACTAATCTAGTTAATAAATAAATTAATCACGACTCTCTTTAACTGCCTTGTAGCAACTGCCAGATCCAAAGACCACCTATTTACTGGATACATTTGTGTATTACTAGGTACGGCTGTGTGTATTACTGCATATGGCTGTGGGTTTTGGCAAGATTTCAGTTGAAACTGTTGGTTTACACACTTATACTATACTATAGTATAGTATAAGTGTATATACTACACTATTATAGTATACTTTTTTCCCAAGTGAAGAGCTCAAACATGAATGCTCCCAAGGGATATGGAACAACAACCCCCCAACATACACACACAAACACATGCAACCTATACACACACATACACACACACACACACACACACACACACACACACACACACACACACACACACTTACCGGACACACTGACCACAACAGATGGGACCCCACTCACCCCATGTCCCTTAGATCCCCCTAACCCCCACATACATACTCACATACATACACACACACACACACACACACACACACACACACACACACACACACACACACCAAAAAACGCTCACATCATGTTGGCCCTGTCTGATGTCTGTTACCAGGTTATAATGAGGCTTCAATATATTGCTGCCTGACTCTCTCACCCTTTCTCTCTCTCTCTCTCTCTCTCTCTCTCTCTCTCTCTCTCTCTCTCTCTCTCTCTCTCTCTCGCTCTCTCTCTCTGTCTCTCTTTAGTACAAGGGTCACAGATGAAAGCATCTAAGGGTAATATGAGAAGCTATGGATTCACACACACTTAACAACCAGTCACAGACTACAGTCTTTGTCATCAGTCTGTGTGTGTGTGTGTGTGTGTGTGGTTGTGTGGGTGTATGTATGTGTGCGTGTGTGTGATTGTGTGGGTGTGTGGGTGTGTGCATGTGTGTGTGGTTGTATGTATGTGTGTGTGTGTGTGTGTGTGTCTGAGTCTTGAAACCGGATTGTTTTTTGTTTATATTCTGAATGTTTTAAGTGTGTACAGGTGGGCACTTTATCCTGCTTCTTGAAACAGGTGTGTGTGTGTGCATGTGTACAGGTGTGCATGTGCGCATTTAAAGCAATGACGTTCTGTCTGGGATATAGGTTGCTCTGTGGAAGTATCTGAATTTGTCTGCTCGTGCATGTGTGTGTGTGTGTGAGAGTGTGTGTGTGTGTGCGTGTGTGTGTATGTGTGTGAGTGTGTGCATGTGTGTGTTTGTTTGTGTGTGTGTGTGTGTGTGTATGTGTGTGACTATGACTTCAAAGTATTGCATGCCTGGGTCTTCACTCAGCTCTTAAATGAAAATGAGATAGTGTGGAGGTGGGTGGGTGGGGGGGGGGGCGTCAGCTAGGGGGAGGTGTGGGGGGGATGCTAAGGGAGAACCCATCTTGATTTCACAGGAGATTTGACCAGTGTCATCACAAAGATACTATTTAGCGCAGGGACAGGGACCTTTTTGTGTATGTGTGTGTGTGTGTGTGTGTGTGTGTGTGTGTGTTGTGTGTTAAAAAAGTGCAAGAGAGGAACAGAAAGAGAGGGACACAGACCGAGTGAAAACAAGGGAGAGTGACTTTTCAAACGAATAACAAGAAGACTAGCCTTGTGAGACTTACGCAATCTCACAAATTCCCATTCTGTTTTCCTCTGCAGACCTGGCTGCGATTCCACTGAAAGCCACTTCCCAATTGTTTTAATCATAGAACCAATCAACGCTCGGGGGAGGGAGTTTCAGTTAATGATGAACACGCGGCACGACAAACAATTTTCAGAATTAAAAAACACAATGGTGGCATCAAAGGAAAGGGTAGCAATCTAGACAGTTTTAATCAGAAATGGACTGTATTTACGAACTTAAAAGATTAACAGAAATCTTCACAAAATGTTTTTCTTCAGAATATGTTTTTGCTTTACTTCCAACCTGATTCGGCAAAAGCAAAAAGAGGACAAGGGTCAGTTTTTGAACAACCTGGCTGCGGCCATATGTGGAAATCAATTGCTGCCCAGAAAAGAACTGACTGATAGTCATTGCATAACACAAATGGGAATATCAGGATGGTCTCATGAGGCTACAAGAAGACTACATCTAAATCTTTGAATCGGAATCTATGAATCCAAATCCATAAATCGGAATCCAAATCTACGAATCGGAATCTGCAAAACTGAATCTGTAAATCTTTAAATGATTATATGAGCCAGAAAAAAGTGATAAATAACAGTTGGAGCGTTTGCTGTCACCTCCTCTAGGACACACATAGGTGTTAGATTACATTTAGTGTGCGGGTTTGGTCACACACTGTACCGTGAGGCTGAACCGGACCCAAGGACATATATATTCTGCCTGCTTACTCGTCCAAAGTAATCTGAAAGGCCACACCAGTGGAAAAAAGGCTCCGTGGAGCAGAGCGAGAGAGAGAGAGAGAGAGAGAGAGAGAGAGAGAGAGAGAGAGAGAGAGAGAGAGAGAGAAGGACGGCAGATGAGTAAATGACCCCCAACCGACATGTGAAGAATCACATAAAATATTCACTGCTGACACCTCGGACCTGCTACTCTGACATATACACGACCTGAACCCCACCCCCTGTCCCATTCTCCCTCTCTCTCTTTCTCTCCTTCTCTATCTCTCTTTCTTTCACTCTCTCTCACTCGCTCTCTCTCTCTCTCTCTCTCACTCTCTCTCTATCCACCCTCTCTTCCTTTTTCTTATGTCTCTTTCTTTCTTTCTCGTTCCTTCTCTCTTTCTTCCCCCATCTCTCTTAGCTGATGTTTTTATGATTGTTTCTCAGTTGCGAGTGAGTTGTGATGTGAGGTGTATTATATAAAACATATGACATAACATGGTCTCTCTTTCACTCTTCCTACCTCTTCGGTTTGATGACATTTTTCAATAAACGTCTCTCTTATTTTAAGTCTCAACATCACTGGTTAACCCAACAATGAACTTAATATAAAAGCAAATAAAACACCACTACATCCTTCATTAATGAATACACATGAAAACACTACAGCATAAATGTGTGTATTATATTCCCTAACACAATCAGGGAAACTGGACACAAAAGCAAAAGATTTATCGCTCCTTCCATCTCCTAAATTAGCCTGGAACCATCATGGAAACAACCTTGACCTGCCATCTCCAGTTTCATCTCTCTCTCTCTCTCCCTCTCCCTCTCTCTCCCCCATTTCTCCTTCTCTCTCTCGCCCTCCCCTTTCTCATTCTCTCTCTCTTTCTCCCTCTCTCATTCTCATTCTCTTTCTCTTTCTCTTTCTCTTTCTCATTCTCTCTATCTCTCTATCTCTCTCTCTCGCTCTAACTCTCTCTTGTCTCTCTCTCTCCTTCTGTCCATCCTCCTTCACTCTCTTTATCCTCTCCTTTTCTCGGCAGCACCTGTTAGCGTCTCGTCAGCTTCCAAGACAATGGTCGCGGCTCAGGTTGCCGGGGGCTACAGTAGCCGTGTCATGATAGCATTCCTGCCTGTGTTAGCTTAAGGTTGGCCCTCAGCCTTCTGCTTATTCAGGCCCCCGTGCCCGGCCCGTGTGCAGGATTAGAGAGGATGAGCCACGTGTGTGTGTGTGTGTGTGTGTGTGTGTCTCTGTGTGTGTTTGTGCATGTGATTTATGTATGCGTCTGTGTGCATCTGTGTGTGTGTTAATGTACATGCCACCGCTTGCATGTGTGTGTGTGTGTGTGTGTTTGTGTGTTGTTTAATGTATGTTTGAGTGTGTTTGCGTGTACGTATATACGCTTGCGTCTGCGTGTATCTGTTTGTGTGTATTGTTTATTGTGTAAGTGGGTGTGTGTGTGTGTTTGTGTTTGTGTGTGTGTATGTTGGGTGCACTGTGTACTAAAAGGCTGAGGTTTTATGTACACTGCAATGTTACAATGAAGTGTGTGTGCCGTACGTCTTGGACACACCTTGTCATAACAGACGGTTGTGCCAACAATGGCAAAGACGCTGGATATGGTTATTTTAAGGTTTGTCTCTGTGTGTGTGTGTGTGTGTGTGTGTGTGTGTGCGCGTGTGTGTGTGTGTGTGTGTGTGCGTGCGGCATGTGTTTGTGTGTGTTGGTGTGTAAGTCTGTGTCTGTGTGTCTGTGCGTGTGTCTGTGTGTGTTCAGGCCCTAAGCTCACCAAAGACTCCAGGTGGAACAACAAGACAAGAAGGAACGGAGACTTGAAGTTTCTGAATCTGGGTGTGTGTATGTGTGTGTGTGTGCGTGCGTGCGTCTATGAGCGGGCATGTGCAGCGTCTTAATGCATGCGTGCATGGGTGTGTACGGACAGCGGACACTGTATCGCTCCATCACTACAATGCTAAGAATTCCACGGGGGCCGGCTCCGCGAGTTCCCCCCTGACCCCTGTGTCGGCCTGCGTCTCCAACACTCCTACACAGTTGTTCCCTCACAGCCGTAGCTCATCCACAGCAGCCTGCCGCCGCTTTGAACATTCCGGCACCTGATTTATAATGAGTTAAAAAGATAGCGGTTTTTAGCATCTCTGCTAAACAACGCTGTGATTGTGAACTCCTGACCCCCCCCCCATTCCCCCCCTGTCTGGGGACGAGCAGACTAGAGGGCCACCCTGGAAGAGGGACCAACAGAAGGGGGCTTTTGGTGGGTCTCGGCCAAGGTGTCAAACCTGGGTGTCAAACTTTTAGGTGTCTACCCATTAGCTATACCCCCCCCCCCCCCCCCACCCCCCGCTAATGGAGGCAGGGGTTAGCACCTCAAAACTAACTTGCTATTTTACTTCTCTTAAGGAATTTAGCAACAAGGCTAGCAATTCAGTTTATATTGCCAGGGAGTCATTAGCACCTTGGCTAATGGACACTTGAATCAACGTATTGATGCTAACTTAGCATGCTGAAATGTAATGCGCAGATGTTAGCTTCACACTTTTACCTTCAGGACATTACTCTCACTAACACAATATACTGTAACTCTTGAATTAATTTACTTATTTAGTTACCCAGTCACAACCAGTAACTATTGCTACTTAGTACTTTTTTGTCTGTACGCAATAGTGCAATGACCTTTTTGAAAAGATGAATTGTAATTAGAACTAATTGTTTGGTGTATACCATCCCTGAAAGTAATTGCTAAAGTATAGGCTACTTAAGTTACCTTTATAATAAGCAACAAGAACAACATTACATTTCAGCATATAGTAAATCAAGCAATAGTCAAAGTGATAGCCTAAAGTGATAGTCAAAGCCTATTAACTCGATCAGAGATTTAATTTAGCTTATGCATCAAGAGTGGACTCCAATAGTCAATATGAATTTTCATATTTATCATCATCGTTATATTTATCTCTCTTGTTTATCGGAGCCCTCTCTCCAAAGACCCTGGGTGTTCTGGACCACAGACAGAGAACCGCCTGGGTCTGGCCGTC
>JACYXH010000826.1:3663291-3673291 GCA_026745465.1 Lota lota
CCCACAGCCACACGGCACAGGAGCATGCAAGATCCAATTAAGATAAAGACCCCGGAAGCACACACACACTCACACAAAGACAAATAACCATATACAGACTAATGCATTCTTACAAACATTTTCAAATATATGTGATTAAATGTTATTAATGAATTCTTACAAACATTCTCAAATGAATCTGATTAAAAGTTACTATCTCTCTCTCACAAACATGCATGCCGGATACATCGAAATGCACAGCTACACACACACAATCACACACATAATAATATTCTCATACACATTATCTAATATGGACGTAAACTGGGTGCATCGATCTATACATTCATATCTCTCTCTCTCTCTTTCTCTCTATCCCTCTCTCCCCATTTTCTCCCTCTCTCCCTCTCTCTCCTCTCTCTCTCTACCTCTCTTCCTCTCTCTCTCACTCTCCCTCTCTCCCTCTCTCTCTCCCTCTCTCTCTCTCTCTCTACCTCTCTCCCTCTCTCTCTACCTCTCTCCCTCTCTCTACCTCTTTTTTCTCTCCCTTCTCTCCTTCTCTACCTCCCTCTCTCTCTCCCTCTCTCTATACCTCTCTCCTTTTCTATCTCTCTCTCTCTCCCTCTCTCTCTCCCTCCCTCTCTCCCTCTCTCTCTCTCTCCCTCTCTCTCGTCCTCTCTCCCTCTCCCTCTCCCTCTCTCCCTCTCTCTCTCTCTCTCTCCCTCTCTCTCTACCTCTCTCCATGTCTCTCGCTACCTCTCTCTCTATCCCTCTCTCCCTCTAGGGTTATCCTTCCTTTCCTCCTTTCTCTCACTCCTCAACCTCTTCTGAAGCAAATTGTGTGTGTGTGTGTGTGTGTGTGTGTGTCTGTACACATGAATACTTTAAGTGTATCTAAGCAGAGGTAGATAATATATAAGATAATATGGTAGTATTTGTTCTTTGTGAATGTATTCATGTATTCATGTATTCATCAAGCTGCTGGTTATGCTTATGAGTTTGGGATAAAACTCACTCCAATGATGTGAGTGAGTGTGTGTGTGTGTGTGTGTGTGTGTGTGTGTGTGTGTGTGTGTGTGTGTGTGGTGTGTGTGGTGTCACCCTGTCGATCCTAAATGGATCCTATCTATCGTTGAGTGAACTTTACCTCTGTGGACTTTACTCTGTCACCTCGCAAGAGAGCCACAACAAATCAGCACATACATACACACCCACACATTCACACACCCACCCACACACACACACACACACACACACACACACACACACACACACACACACACACACACACACATACATACACACATACACACATCCAGGCATCATTCATGTCTAATGGCATCTTCCTGAGTGGGGTTAAAGGTCACCCATCACGGGTTGAACCACAGTGGCAGAAAACAGGGGAAGCCTGTGTGTCATGCTCATTGTTTCTGCAAGGAGATGGGTGAAATATACACAAAACAAATCAATTCATTCAGCCCTGAGAGGCAAATACACAAACACAAACACAAACACACACACACACACACACACACATACACTTATACACACTCATACATGCCCACACACTGAGGAAAACACACACACACACACACACAAACCCATGCACATCTATTAATCAGAGGGACAAAGAAAGAGATAAGATCTACTTTGCTGCTAGGGATCTCACCTCTGTAAGGCTACCGGTCACACACACACACACACACACACACACACCAAGGAGAGAGGGAGAGAGAGAGAGAGCGATAGAGAGAGTGTGGGGGGGGGTAGAGAGAGAGATAGAAAGAGTGGTGGGGGAGAGAGAGAAAGAGTGGAGAGAGTTGGAGGGAGGGAGAGAGGAAGAGAGAGGTGGGGAGAGAGATAGGGAGAGATGGAGGGAGATAGGGAGAGCGATAGAGAGAGAGAGACAGAGAGAGAACAGGAGAGATGGAGGGAGAGAGAAAGTGAGAGGGAGAGAGTGAGATGGAGAGAGAGAGATGGAGGGAGAGGCAGAGAGAGAGAGAGTAAAGGAAGGACAACAAGAACATTAAGACATCAAAACATCCCACACAGATTAACTAGGAACAATGGTGAGCTAAAACCTGAGGCAAAATACATACAATGCTGCTTTCTATAGGTTAACAATACACTCACATACACACATACACACACACACGCTCACACACACTCACACACACAGACCTGCATTCACAAACATCGCAAAGAACTGCATTCACATGCAGAAAATGTGTGTTTGTATGTGTGTGTGAGTGTCTGTCTGTGGGTTCGTGTTTGTGTAGTGTTCTCTTGAAGACAAGTGAAAAAATCTACGCTACTGCAATGAAGTGATCATAAACATTTCAGATAGTTCTATATCCACCTGTCCATCTCACTTCCTCGCTCTCTCACTCTCTATCTCTCACAGACATTCCCTTACACACACACGGATACACACAGGCACACACATACACTCTCTCACACACACACACACACACACACACACACACACACACACGGTCACAGACTTACAGACACATACAAAGATATATTGTCACTTCAAAGCTTGAAAGCTTTGCCTGGGGTCAGCAGCCCTTGTATCCCCCATACACACATGCACGCACACACACACACACACACACACACACACACACACACACACACACACACACACATGCCGATGGAGGGAGGGAGGTATGAATGAGTGAGAGAATGAAAGGTAGACCTGCAGGGGTCACAACAGGTGAGTCTTAATGGAGCCTTTCCCTTTCAAAGAACCATGGTTCACCACACACACACACACACACACACACACACACACACATACACACACACACACACAAACACAGACTTTCTTTTTTATAGTTAGTATATAGTCACCTAGGTTGTTTGTTTCATAAATATTTACTCAATCATATATTATTATTATTATTTGTATTATTTGCATTCGATTCATACTGGCTTATTCTTTCCGTCTGTATTTTATTGTTTTTACCTAATGTAACTGTGTGATTTTCTGTGCACCTTCTCTAGTACTAGTTTGCCTGTTTTAGTTAATATTGTTCACAAAAATACCAAAGATTTACAATTTCATTGCCAGCATTCAGTGTTATTTCAAAGCTTTCATGAACATTTTCCTTTATAAAAATATTTTGTTCAGGGTTCTGACACAGCAAACAGCTCTGACTGGTGACCTTACCCATACCACCAACACGACTAACTGTACCGCCGGACCTCACTGTGTGTGTAGATCTCTTTAGCGTGCTGAGTGTTGTCTCAGCGCTGTGTTCTCAGAAGGTTTGGTGTGAAGTGTGGGACCAAAGCAGGCCCCTGTCCTCACTCCTCACTAACAGCCTGGTGTTCTCCTCCAGGGCACGGCAGAGAGGGAGGAGACCCTGTGACTCTCTCCCCCTGCTCTCAGAGGCCTTCCCTGGGGTGCTGACAGCTCAGTGGCCCCCCTGGGCCCTCTCTTACCTGGGTCACCGCAAAGCTCACCCCACGTTTAACCACAAAGTGTGTGAATGTGTGTTTTGTGTGTGTGTGTGTGTTAGTATGTGTGTGTGTGTGTGTGTGTGTGTGTGTGTGTGTGTGTGTGTGTGTGTGTGTGTGTGTGTGTGTGTGTTGAAATCTACTATGGCTGTTTCATCCTGAGTTGTGAAATGAAGGATTACTTTCTATCTGGGACATATGTGCGCAGACATGTAACACGTATATGTAAATATGTACATAGTACATGTGAACCGGTTTACATATGAACCATATTCGTATGTACATAGTATATATGAACCATATATAGGAACCGGATTACATATGAACCATATTTGTATGTACATAGTATATATGAACCGGATTACATATGAACCGCTCGCGTCAGGTTCCTGCATCACCCTCTCAGGGTTTATTTTCTGATAAAATCAATTAATAATTTGACACAAAATATAACAACAAAAAAGTATGTTATTTATTAAAAAAAAGATTTTATTGCTTCCGCTTAAAAACAATTGTCTGTTGGATTGGAAATAGCGTCCACAGCAACGTTCTGCTTTTCATAGCAGTGGTCTGCTGTTCAGAAATAACAGACCACTGAATGCCATAATTGACCAATCAGAATAGAGTATTCAACAAACCTGTGTCATAATATGCATATATTTGCATGTATTTGCCTCTTACACATGAGATGACACTGTAATGTTGTTATTAACTGTTATGTTATGTTATGTTAGCATGTTATGTGTAATGTTTATACAAAATAAGCCAGGAGATAAAAGATGGAGGGAGACACACATGCACATCTCAACACACACACACACACACACACACACACACACACACACACACACACACACACACACACACACTCACTCACTCACTCACACAAACACACACACAAACACACACACACACACCACACACACACACAAACCCCCTCATTGTACTTCCGAAGCATTGACAAAGAGGAAAGGAAGAAGATAAAAAAAGAGTAAATTACCTGACCCATTTCTCCGTAAAGACAGAAGAATCAGCATCACCACCACCTCCACCTCCCCTCCCACCTTCCATCACACCCCGCCCACCCCATACAGGCCCGTCCTCACAGCCCCTGACCAGCCCATTGTCAGTGTGGACAAAGGCAGAGGTACAGGGGGAGGTGTGTGTGAGGTGGAGGGGTTTAGGCGTGGTGGTGTAGGTGTGTAGGTGGTGTAGGTGGAGCCTCACCTGATAAGAGGATGAATGATCCTGTTCACAGTGGTAGTAAGGGGGGGGGGGGGGGGGGGAGTTGGAGCAAGGAGGACATCCCATCCTCCCTGTCATAAAACTGAATAACAACCCCCCTACCACCACCACCATTCTGGATCTGTGATCCACTGCTGCCTAACCCACATTCCCTCTGATCCAGCATGGAAATCATGTGATGTGCTGTTTCTCTGCACTGCCAGGTCTTTAGCTACCATTCGCTACGTGGCTTCTAATGTTAGCAATGAGGTGATTCTTTGCTGGGGACAAAAGACATGAGGCATTCTGACGTGTGCACTTTTGTTTTAGCATTTGTGTTTCTCTCCTCTTGCACTCATTACCACATATTACAGTCTTAAATTAATAATGAATATACTGACTTTGTGGTTTGATTTCTATCATAACTGTGCACTCAGTTATTTTTTTCAGTTTCAACTGTCTGCTTTTGTTGTTCTCAGCCTTGCATGTAAATCACCAGGGATAAAAGTGTCTGCTAAATGACTACTATGTAAATACAAACATAACGAAAATAGTCCTAGTTTGAAACACAGAGAGAGAGAGAGAGAGAGAGAGAGAGAACAGAGAGAGAGAACAGAGAGAGAGAACAGAGAGAGAGAACAGAGAGAGAACAGAGAGAGAGAACAGAGAGAGAGAGAGAGAGAGAGAGAGAGAGAGAGAGAGAGAGAGAGAGAGAGAGGGAGGGAGACACACACAAGGGGAAGACGTAAAGTGAGGGGAGGTGGGGGGGGGGTGAAGAATTTATATAGCCACGGCTATAGGTTATGGTGAATTATCCTGAATTAACAGCTTGTTTACTTTAGCTGGGAGGCTTGCGGGGGCTGAAAGGTGAAGACAGAGCCTCAGGTGACCCCCTGCTTTGTCATGGAGAAGGAGGAGCTCTTTGAGGAGCAGCAAACACCAGGGGAGCCGGCAGCTAACGGGGGCCAATCGGCCGTCGAGAATGTCACCTGGAACAATGGCGCCGTTATTTCTCCAGGGCCGCGACGTCCGTCATCATTAGAGAGGGGCTCTGTCATGGTGGAGCGCCGTGACTGTGTTCATTTGTTCCGTCTTTTGTTGAGGTGGGGTGATGTTGACCCCATGATTTCCTGTTTTAGTTGTTTTTTTTGTGACGATGGCCCTGTTGGCCATTGGGTCATTTTTAAATTCATATTTTACGTGATATTGGCTTCTCAAGGTAATTTGCCAGAAATTTGCCAAGAGTTGGTTTCTTTCTTGAACATATTATGAACTGGTGTCATTTGATACTACCCAGAATAAAAACTAAAACACAATAGTGTTGATAGATAGTCTACTAAGTGTGTTCTCTTAGAGTGGGAGGGGGAGGGAAGCATGTGAACTCCCGTACTCTTATCAGATCAACTCTCATTGAGAAAGGAGCGTTCTTTATCTCTGAGTCAAAGTCAAAGTTTAAATTCAAATGCAGGCCTTTCATTTCTTTATACAGGAACAAATTGCATGGACTTTTATTTCCCTTAGTAGTTTTTGGAAATAAGTAAAAAAGTTCAGGAAGAGCAGTTGCTAAGATGCAAACTCATTCCCAGGAGCTAAAACAGCCTGCTCAGCAATAAATGATTTGGCAAATGAGCGTTAGAAAATGACAGTTAAGACAAAAGTGAGTGAGTATTTCAAATTGAGATGCCGCCGGTTTACATAATGGTTAAGGACCACCTTGTTTTTAAAGAGAAAAGTGCCTTGAGGTGAATGAAATGAAGGAGGAAAAGTTAAACTGAAGTGAACTGTTAAACTAGATTAGAGATTAGATACAATAGTAAAAAAAGATAATCGGTTTTAGTTCCATCAAGTCATTGATTGCAAGTATAAGCAAGTTTTACTTTTCCTTAGACTTCTAACAGGTTGTCTTGGCTCAACGTTTTACCTTAGGGTTTGTTGTTATCTTTATCTTAATGTGAATGTACAATTATTCAATTGTGTCTATGTTTTGTATTCATGGGAATTGAATAATATTAGAAATACCACTAGTAGTAATACTTCAGCAAATATGGGATTAATAACTAAATCATTGTAACGCTGAATTAGGAAAAAATACTACGAAAACGATGTTCATTATGCATGTGCACATGAGTGCATCTTCACGTGAACGTCTATATATGGGTGTGTGGTTGCATGTGTGTGAGTGTGTGCGTGTGTGCGCGTGTGTGTGTGGTTGTGTGTGTGTGTGTGTGTGTGTGTGTGTGTGTTGTTAATCTCTCCACAGGGGCTGTTGACACAGGGAGCAGTCGTCCCCGGCAGACCACACCGAAGGTCTACTGAAGTTTGATTTATTTACCTAACCCTTGTCAACAACCGCTAGCATTAATGAGCTAAACAACAGCAGAAGCCAATGAAGCAACATTAGCATTTTCTTCAAAGTAAGCTCCCATTAGCACTTCATTTGCAAGCCTTTAATGAACCGCTGATGACACCTTCATGTGCACATTTACATTCTCAGCCATTCTGAGTTGTGTTGTAGGACACAACACACAACTGAAGGGGAATTTAACTCTTATTTACTTTTCCATCAATGAAGAAATGACCATTTATATCCATAGGTCCTGAGCATTCCCCTGATCAATGCATGTTTGACTTAACATAACTTTATAATGTGAGCTAAATGACCCACAAGGCTGTTCATATATTTCAGTGTAGAGTTGTTGAGGTTTTCATTTGTGTGTGTGTGTGTGCGTGTGTGTGTTTGTGTGTATGTGTGTGCGTGGTTTGTGTGTGTGTCTGTGTGCGTGTGTGCGTGCCTGCGTTCTTGCGTGTATTTATGTGTGTTTGTGCAGGTGCGCATGAGGACTTATATGTGTTTGTGTGTGTGTTTACGTGTGTGTTTGTGTCGTCTGTACATATGTGGATGTGTTTTGAGGGGGGGGGGGGGGGGGTCCAGGCAGACAGTGAGAGCCCCTCACTAGACTAATTTCAGCAGCTTAAAGGTTTTTTGGGGGGTGTAGGTGGTTATTGTGCCTCAGCTAAGGGGATACTATCAGGCTAATTCTGCAACCGCTCAATCCACTAGCCTAATACCAGTCTGAGAACAGTGAATTATGGCCATGGATTACCTTCCTGCAGACTGGATTCACAAAAATTAAGGAAAACTCCCTTGTCTGTGATACAAGGATAGAGGAGATCTGCCAAGGTTAGGGAGGATAAGATAGTCTGGTGGAAGTTCAGAGAGACATACATACTAGATATGCTAAACAGTTATTGAGAACTGTATGGTGATGGTCCAATGTCTCTGGTCGTAAGGCGTTTGATTCTTAGTGGCTCTGGCACTATGCCAGATCTGGCCACCATCCTGTTGGACCAATGGGACTGAGTAGTGGTAATTGTTACAGTCAGTTTGAATGCTATTGTAAACATGGTGAGTCTGCAGTCCCCTATTGGGTTTAAACTAAATCTGAAACGCACACTTATTTGATCCAATACACAAGTGAAACGCAAACAAACCTGCTGTTTGTCTGTCCTAATGACCGCACGTGAACCCAGCCCAGATCCTAAATGTCCCCTTAATCCCAGACCCAGCCCATAATCCCCCACACCCAGACTAGGACGGACGATCTCTTCTCAAACAACTCAACGTAGAACCAAGGCCCCGGAACCCGCTGACACGGCTGCCCAAACGCAACGTGACCGCATGCATTGCAGAGGGTTCACTGACTTACAGATGAACCACATTTTACAACACACAGCAACACTTGATCATCTAAGAGTTATTCATGATTGAAATTCTAAACACACATACTGATCTCTGCACTCACACTCAAATGACAATTTTTGTTCTTAATTTGACTGTATTGCGAGCCGTTCCATGTATGATCCATAATGTAGCATGCCCTATTGTTGTAATATGTCATATTTTACTTGGTCACACACACACACACACTTACACACATACACACACACACACACACACACACACACACACATGTCGACTCGGCAGACAGTAAGACATAGGGGAGGGGATTATAATGTCTGTCCTGTAATTGGATGAGTGGGGGTACAGAACTGTCTCTCTTCCATTCCATCTCCCACACACACACCCACATAAACACACACCAACACACACACACACACACACCAACACCACGACACGCACCCCCCCCCCCCCCCCCCCCCCCCCCTCCTTGGCTGGTGGTAGTCAGTAACAGCTTTGAGGAGGGGATTTGTCCTCTCTGGGGGCGGGTGGCATGGGACAGGCAGACAGACAGTAAAACATATGCCGCTCCCAGGGAGGTAGCATGTGGCTAATTTAGCAGAGCTTGCGCGCCATGGCCCACGGGGCTGGAAGCCTCCTGGACGCCGCGGCTGAAAGGGCCACTCCTCCGCGGCACCAAGGGGGCCTGCTGGCTTTATGGCCGGCCAGGGGCACCGCGGTAAACCGGAGGAGGACCCGCGCATGGTTGCTCTGTTGCACGTGTGAGTGTGTCTGTGTGTTGGGGAGGGAGGGGGTGTACATGTTGTGCTCCAAGGCAGAGAATGTTGTAAGAAATGCCAGCCCCCCCCCCCCCCCCCCCACACACTCATTGTTTGTCCTTGTATGTCTGTCTCTGTCTGTTTTTTCCCTTTTCATGCTGTTCTCCTCTCCGCTCCTCTCCTTTTCTCTCCTCTCCTCTCCTTTTCTCTCCTCTCCTTTTCACTCCTCTCCTCTCCTCTCCTCTCCTCTCCTCTACTATCCTCTCCTTCCCTATCCTGCCCACTCATCTCCTCTCCTCTCCTCTCCTCTCCTCTCCTCTCCTCTCCTCTCCTCTCCTCTCCTCTCCTCTCCTCTCCTCTCCTCTCCTCTCCTCTCCTCTACTATCCTCTCCTTCCCTATCCTGCCCACTCATCTCCTCTTCTCTACCCTTCTCTAGTTTCCTCTCATCTCATCCAATCTCTTCTCCTTTCCTTTCTGTTCCTTTTCTTTCCTCTCATCTTCCCGCTTCTTCCCTTCTCAACTTCTCTACCCTTCCTCTCCTCTCATTTGTTTTCCTTTCCTCTCTCTTCTCCTCTCATCACCTCTCCTTCTACCTAATTTAACCTCTGAATCACCTTTGACACAGAACTATGTGTGTACATGGGCCAATGTTTCCAAAGGAATGTATGGTTTGTCTCAATACATTTGCATTCAAGCCTCAAGCCAGAGCTGATGTAGATACAATTGCACGTAACTGTAAGTAATAAAACAATAATCTAGACAAGCTAAGACTTTTTTTACTAACTGCAATTACAATTTTCTTTATAAAACGTCGCAAATCAAAAACTAGCCTTAATGGGCCTTATTCACCTATAGCAACCATCTCTGTTCTAA
>JACYXH010000826.1:3678291-3680791 GCA_026745465.1 Lota lota
AGTACTTGGTAAACAGGCTAAGAGAGGACAGCAGATAGCATCTGACGCTGGCTCAATGACAGTACCGTGGGAAAACACACACTCACACACAGACACACACACACACACACAAAATGAAGTGTCCGGTTTGCCTACAGAACAAGAAAAGGAAAGATCCCAGAAATAGTGGTTTTGCTTGAAAACGACAACCTCCACCAATCTCTGTGTAAACCTATACATGAACATGTTGAAGACGTGTGTGTGTGTGTGTGTGTGTGTGTGTGTGTATGTGCATGCGTGCGTTTGTGTGTGCGTGTATGTGTATGTGTGTGTGTGTTTGCCTGAGGCCCTCGGAATTCTCTGGCATTTATAAGCTCAGTGTTTGGCCTGCAGCCTCATGTTGAGGTTCATCCAGCTCCAAGCACACTGACATGTGATTTATGGACATGAGGCATCTAGGAAGCACAGAGCATCACATCACACAGTACATAGTAACCCCTTAGAGTAACTCCTCAGTGTGTGTGTGTGTGTGTGTGGAAGGGGGGGGGGTGTATGTGTATATGTGTGTGTGTGCACGTATGTGTGTGTGTGTGTGTGTGTGTGTGTGTGTGTGTGTGTGTGTGTGCGTGTGTGTTTTGTCATGAATTAATCATGCAACCAAAGAGAAGATGTTAGCATCATCCTCGTGATCATCATCTTCATCATAATCATCAGACACACCCCTGGGAACTATTCACTACCACATCGTTGAAAGTGTTTGTGGGGTAGCAGATTGAACTCTGCTGTCATTCTGTTATCACTCTCTCTCTCTCTCCCTCTCTCATTCTGTCATTTGCTCTCTCTCTATGTAACCCCTTGACTCTCTCTCCCTTTCTCTCTATCTCACTCTTGCTCTCTCTGTCTCTCACAATTCTAGGACAGTAATATCCTGAGCCCACTTAGTTGACAGGTTAACAGACACACACAGACACACACAGACACACACACACACATGCACATCCACTTTCCCCTTGACTCCTGGTGTGAATACAAGAGGATAACAACATTCCCGTTCACAATACATACGTGGATCCTCATATATGCTGACTCGTATGCATGAATGTAAAGACCCACTGACAGATGGATGGACTGTCAGACACATGCCCATGACCCGACTGGTATGAGGCCTGCTTGGTCTCATCTATATATATATATATGTCCTCTTACGTAAACAATAGGAGACGCACCAACTACCCCTCAAGATTTGCTTCGACAAGTGATCAACACAAACTGAGTGCTACATGATCCATGTTGATTTAGTGTGATAGGTTTAATTAAAATTAGCCTTTCGGAGGGAAATCACCCCCGACAAGAACTCATAATGAAGCAGAAACATCAAGCCCTCCTGCCGACTTCACCGCAGCTCAGACCAGACGGCTTCCTTCTGGCCGTGTCATCCAACCCCCACATGCCTCAAATCTTCAACTGTTATCTTCTTACAGACAAGATCTGCACAGAAACTAATGCGCAGGGGGATTCCCTTGTGTTCATATGAGTTTCAAAGGTGTTTCAGTGTGTGTGTGTGTGTGTGTGTGTGTGTGTTTATATTTGTGTGTGCTTGTGTGAGTGCCCTCGTGTGTGTATGTGTGTGTGTGTGTGTGTGTGTGTGTGTGTGTGTGTGTGTGTGTGTGTTAGCCTGCCCATCTGAGGCTTAGGCGCTAGGTATTAGCAGGCTAACATCACCCTAAAGGTCGATCGGACTGACCTCAATAACCCTGCTGCAACCATCCGAAGAACTCTATGACCTCTCCTCTGCAGTACTGCCAGGGTATGATGTGTGTGTGTGTATGCGTGGTGTGTGTGTGTGTGTGTGTGTGTGTGTGTGTCTGTATATGGGTGAAGAAAAATTGGTGCATTATTTAAACTACTCTGCTGCTTGTTTGAGCATTACACAACCTACGACCGTAGATGTCCAAAACTCTGTGTATTGCAACTTCACAACATAATTGAACAGCCCATAGTAACCTCATATTATTGTACTAATCTACCTTCATATCAATCAATCCTTATTGGGTCAATGGTAGCCGGTGCGGTCACCACTCTTCCTGAAGCAGGTGAAGTGTTTGAAGTTCCTCTTAGCGCCCCGTCCTCAGAAGCCCCTTCCAGCTAGGAAGCAAGCGATCTTCCAGCGAGGAAGCTAGCGATCTTCCAACTAGGAAGCTAGCGCTCTTCCCACTAGGAAGCTAGCGCTCTTCCAGCATCATTACTTTGACTGAAAGTAGAGGATTTGATTCTGAAATCATCTTGAACAACGGTGTTAGGTCATAAGAGGTTCCTCACGTGATGACACAGCAGCATGAGACAAGAGAGTCGTTTACATTAACGCAACGCTTTTTCCGTTAAGGAAGAGATGAAGAGAGGAAGAAGAGGATGGGTGAAGGAGAGAGAGAGAGAGAGAGAGAGAGAGAGAGAGAGAGAGAAAGAGGGAGAGGGAGAGAGAGAGAGAGAGAGAGAGAGAGAGAGAGAGGAGTGGGGGTTTGGG
>JACYXH010000826.1:3685791-3695791 GCA_026745465.1 Lota lota
GAGAGAGAGAGAGAGAGAGAGAGAGAGAGAGAGAGAGTGGTATGTCAGTTGGGCCTGTCTGATCATATCTGCATTGTGTGTGTGAGGCAGTATACTTTTACTTCAAGCCCTTGCGCTCTCGCTCTTTCTCTCACACACACACGCAGGCACACATTTGCGCAAACACAGCATCAGCATCCGGCAGGGTCTCTCTGTTCTCCATACCAATGTTTGCATAACTGTATCAGTTAGTTCATGCCAGGGATTCATGTGTGTTTCTTGGGTACAGGATAGATTATCATTTGCTAGACTGACAATTATTAATCCATCAGAAAGGGGGACAACACTGCTGGCCCCTTGACAACCCACTGGGATGTGTCACTCCCTGACCCCATCTGACTCTGAGGAATGAACTTATTAATGAATAGAATGAGATAGAGAGAAGCAAGAGTGTCTAGGAGAGAGACAGGGAGACAAAGTGAAAGAGAGAGAAAAAACAAACGCTCGGTTAAGTACAAAAGAGAGAAAACAAAAATAAATGGTAGGTAAATTAAAACAATCCTTAAAGAAAATACCTGTTTTAGATAGATAGATAGATAGATAGATAGATAGATAGATAAACGTAAGGTAGACAAAAACAACTGCTGACCAAGTCATGGTCTCTCTAGATAGATAGAAAATAGAAAGAACAACAATGGTTTTAAAATACACACACACACACACACACACACACACACACACACACACACACACACACACACACACACACACACACACACACACACACACACACACACACACACACATACCCACACACACACACATACACACATATGCACACATTCAAATACACACACAACTGAAGTTGGCTTGGATAACCTCTGACCCCCTCAGCTGTCCGTGGCATTGCTTTGGGCTCTGCGCCGCCCAACAGGTGAGCCACTAACGGCCAGACGCCCGAGATGCTTCAAACGCCTCGCGTAGTGTGCACACACGCCGACAAAGACGCACACACGCCGGCAACAAGGATTAAAGACACAAACGCACACCCATATACACACACACAGCAGAATGGGGTCAGGGCCAGGTCGAGGCCGTGACACTCTCACACACACTCAGATACACATACATACCTAGAGACACACACAGGCATACACATACACACAACACACACGCATGAGCTCACACTCTCTCTCTCTTTCTTTTTTGTCTTGCCTAACATTCCTATGAATGTCCATTGCGTGATTAAAAGACTCGCACCTCTTCTGTTGCTCTCACTTCAAGGGCCGCTGATCTCCTGTCTCCACCGAGCACACACACCGGGGACCCAGGAGCACACACACTGGGACCCAGGAGACACCGGAAAACCAGTACCAGGAATAGTGTGACTGGGAGAAAGAAGTAAATAAACAGTTGCAGATGCTTCAAACTTTGAACACAAAACCCCAAAGATGGCGTTTGTTTACGTGTCACGTGTCACTTTACGCTGGCAGAAAGCCAATAATATTTAGCTACACATTCAGTCTGCATCAGGTTTTCCAAGAAAAGTCCCGTTCTCTCATCCGTTACTGAATGGTTAACCGACCCTGAACCAGGATGGTTTATGATGATCTTGATCTGTGAATAATGGTTCTGGGTGGGTTGGGTGGGTTGGAGCCCAGCCATAGTTCCCCGGGGCAAGGCATGGAAAACCACCCTGTTCGCTAGTCCCAAACCCGACCAGATAAGAGATCATTAAAATGGGTCTGGTTTGGGTTAGGAGTGCATTTAAATGAGCTGGAAGACATTCAAATGATCATGCAGTCATGACATACACTGTACACACACACACGGAAGTACGTGCACAGATAACCTATCGTTGTATGGAAATCTGTGTGTGTGTGTGTGTGTGTGTGTGTGTGTGTGCTAAACTTTATGATAGCTCCTCTCTGAATTCATACACACACACACACACGCACACACACACACACACACACACACACACACACACAAACTCACACACAGCAAGCTGTTGGCAGCTTTCCAGTAAATACTAAAGCCTAGAGTAATGAGTAAATGAGAGGCAGGCGAAAGGTATGAGACTGTTGGCACACCACCAAACCATAAACTACACAGAGAGTGAGAGTGAATGTGCATGTGTGTGTGTGTGCTTATGTGTGTGTGCGTGTGTGTGTGCGTGTGTGTGTGTTTGCGTGTGTGTATGTGTTTGTGTGTGTGTGTGTGTGTTTGCGTGTGTGTATGTGTGTGTGCGTGTGTGTGTGCGCGAGTGTGTGCATGTGTGTGTGTGCGTATGTGTGCGTATGTGTGTGTACAAAATAAAGGTCATTTAAGGTTTGTATGATTTTTTCTGTTAACTTGTCTCAACATGAAAAAAAAAGAATTGAAAATAGTTTGAAAAAAGGAAATTAATGTCAATATAGACACATTTCTGCATATTCAAACTCCACGTTTATTTGCTCCTCTATTTCATGCCCCTATATAGACAGCCACTGAGACAGGGAATAGCGACGTATTTTGGACATAGGGTTTGGCTTTCATGTCAGGCCACTCACACACATGCACACACACACAAGTGGGGGGGCCTCGTTCTTCCAGTCTGAGGTACTAATAGGTGCTAACGGTGAATGTAGAGGTGGTCCACAAAAGAAGATAAAAAGGTGTTTTTAAACGGAGGCCAGACGCTGTGTCTCCACACCCCTGCTGACCGCTACTGCTGTCGCTCCTTCAACTGCATGTGTGTGTGTGTTCTACGACCTGTCAATCAATGTGTTGCTAGTTTGCGTACATTTGTGGGTGGCGGGGGAAAGGCACCAGGCGGACAAAAGTCAATTAGAATCAATTAGTGTGATCAGCTGTTTGCTGCCCCCCCCCCCCCCCCCCCCCCCCCATTCATCACCACCACCATCTAGTCCTTCAGTCTCTCCGGCTCTGTCTGTCTGCGTGTGCTTGTGCTCTTGTGTTTGTGTGTATGTATGTGTGTGTGTGTGTGCGTGCGCGAGTGTGTGTGTGTTTGTGTGCATCTGTATGTGTGTGTTTGTGGGTTTGTGTGTGTGTGTGATTTAAGATCCGTAATCGTGGGTTCATAGAGAGTTAGCTCAATCATTTACGTGGTTGTTTCTTTCAAAAAATTTAAATCCTGTTCTGCTTAACTACTTTCTATTTTTCTCTCTTTCCTTCTTTCTTTCTAACTTTCTCTTCTTGTCGCAATAACTATTCTTCCACACTACTCTAAACAAAGCTTTATAGTCATGAATGAATGACATTTACCACCTATTCTTAACATGTGTTTGTGTGTGTGTGTGTGTGTGTGTGTGTCTGTGTGTGTGTGTGTGCATATGCTGACATGTGTGCGTGTGTATGTGCTTGTGTGTGTGCCGGTTAGTGTGGGTCTGTTGGTGCATACTCCCCTTTGTGTGTGTGTGTGTGTGTGTGTGTGTGTGTGTGTGTGTGTGTGTGTGTGTGTGTGTGTGTGTGTGCATGTGTGTGTGTGTGTGTGTGTGTGTGTGTGTGAGCATGTGTCTGTGAGTGTGTGCTAATCCGACATCAGACTGGCGTCCTGTAATGGCTGTGCCCTGCATCATAACCTTAATGACCCTCTGGCGACACGGAGAAGGACGCCACGATCGCTGGCCTTGGAGAGATAATCCACTTTAACCGCAGAGTTAATATTGTATGGAAACCTCTGGGCGCTTTCTAAGAACCTGGCTGAATGAGAGTTAATATTAATATGGACTACAAAGATAGACTTTCTCTGGGGTGCACTCTAAGCCCCAGGGTGTAGTCAACCCTTGTCCTGGTGTTTCCTGGGGACACCACGGGACTGAAGCAGATCCAGCTTGGTTTGAATAAATGCACCTAGGTCATTAGAGAACCATGTGTGTGTGTGTGTGTGTGTGTGTGCGTGTGTGTGTGCTTTTGCGTGTGTGTGTGCTTTTGCGTGTGTGTGTGTTTGTGTGCATGTGCTTTTGTGTGTGTGTGTGTTTGAGTGTGTGTGTGTGTACACAATGCACACCTTGCTCAAAGACCATAAAGTTACCTGGCAGGAGGTCCTATCAGTGATTGATAACTGAGGTCCTACTAAAGCAGCTTCCATAACCATCTACAAGATAATATGAAACCAGCAACAAGCTTATCTGGATATGCATGTGTTTAGTGTGTGCTTGTGCTTGTGCGTGTACATGCATGTGTTTATGTGTGTTTACGTGTGTGTGTGTGTGTGTGTGTTTGTTTGAGAGATGTGTATGTGTGTATGTGGTTGTGCATAGGAGGGGGCTCTACGTGTGTGTGTGTGTATGTGTGTGTGTGTGTGTGTCTGTCTGTCTGTGTGCGTGCGTGCGTGCATGTGTGCATGTGTGTGTGTGTTTGCGCGTGTGTGGATGAGTGATGGTAGGTTGTGGCTTAGTTGTGGGATTTTGGTTGGTGTCACTCAGGGGTATGACTATCATGTTTTCAAGGAAATGAGTGTTACCTGTTCCTATAATTAGAAGCACTCACAGAGAGAGAGAGACAGAGAGAAAAACAGAGAAAGATGACAACTCAAATAAAGTAAGTCCATTTTAATTAGAATATATACATCAAATTGGATTGAACTATTTATTTTATATTGAATTCTAGTATTTTGTATTTTAAAAGGCCCCAAGAAAGCGGAAGGGACAGGCAGAGAGTGATAAACAAAGAGACGGGAGAGAGAAATAGAAAACCATTGAAAGATGATAACTCAGAGGAAGTGAATAAATTGAATTGAATCGATTGAATTAAACGAACAGGTGCATTTGTTTTAGTATTTGAATGCTACAAGAGAGAGGAAGATATGGAGAGGGGGTGACAGAGGGAGAGAGAGGAGGGGATTAACACTGAAGTGCAGTGTATTGTGTTGTGTGTCTTTCTGACAGCCTGTTTGTTAAGGGAAGGGAGCTGTAGCTGTAAGGAAATGCAGAACAACATGCTGGTGTGTGTGTGTGTGTGTGTGTGTGTGTGTGTGTGTGTGTGTGTGTGTGTGTGTGTGTGTGTGTGTCTGGTGCGTGCAGAACCTAGTCACTCAAGCTCAACACCTGTTTATTCTGGGATATAGACTCACTCAAGTATGGCACATACACACACAGTATGTTTTACATCGCTGTTCGTCATCGTCTCTCCTATACACATTGTAACATCATGGCTCTCGCCTCTCTGAGCGTCTCCGAGCTGTACTGGTTAGCCTGCTAACTAAATATTACAGCAGTTGAACACACTGTCGATACCTGATGGACCAGCTGTGCCAACACACTGCTGGCCCTCACGCCCCACTCTGGAAGGCCTCTTTGTGTGTGTGTGTGTGTGTGTGTGTGTGTGTGTATGTTTGAGTGTGTGTGATTGTGTGTGTGTGTGTTTGTGTGATTGTGTGTGTGTGTGTGTGTGTGTGATTGTGTGTCTGTGTGTGTGTGTGTGTGTCTGTCTGTCAGGAGAATAATTACAGGCTCACTTCGAAGGAACGGACAAATTACAGAGAATCAAACACTTGTACCTTGTACAGAAATCTCAAAACTACAAAGCATGTTGCAATGCCTGTTGGCTAATGATGTTGCTATTTAAGAGTATTTTGTCTTCCAGGGAATACTGATAAGGTTCATTAGGGAGCAGGACAGGGATCTTTCTCTAAAATGTTTACTAGATGACCAGGAATGCTGCGATTCAAACAAGGAACATCTCTGCTGGGAGTCAAACACCCAAGCCTGTTCGACTTCCAGCTAAACTAAACTAGACAGTCCTGCTCAGTTTATGTTGTTGATTTGTTCACCCAAGCTAATTGATCAGTTGCTACTCCTGTTCCAGCAACCTCAGATCCAAAACACTTTGTAAAAGCTCACCTTTATTTTTTAAAGATATCCCCTTTTTTATTTGTGTATTGCGAAACCATTACACACACGCAAAAAGGCAAATGATTCCACTTGTCATGCCGTGCTCAACACATAAAGCTTTGGTTCAAAACGTAAAGAATACTTGAGATAAAGTACAATGTAAGTAAACCCTGTTAATCTCAGTCCCATAATACAATAAGAGAACTAGACAATAAGAACTGTTGGAATTGATTAATCCTTTTTTCCCCAAGATGCTGTCAAGATGAGTTTGGTTATCAGAAGCAATGATGTATTGTAATGATTAGAAGCAGGATGTGAACTGGGGTCTTTAACCTCTCCTTCCTCTCACGCCCAGCCCAGATAACAGGAGGGGCATCCAGATGGGAGGGGCTTCAGACTGTTGGCCAGACCTTATTGGTCAACCTTATTGACACTCATGTTTGCCTTGATTGACGGATCTATTTTCCCGGAGTGATTGTCACCCAACGCCTCATGCTGGCAGCTAATGCTAGTTACCTTTCTAACAAACTCTCAGATGTTAAATACTTTCAATTCTAATTTGCTAATGCTTCCCAATGCTAAATTGAGAAGAGATAAACAAATATTTTTGTTTTTACCCTAATTTTTTAGTTTTTTTTTTAAATTAGCCAAAAAGTAAGCTGAGCATTATTTCACACAAAACAAGCTTCCCTCTCCCTAGCGCTCCCGCCCTGGGAATTAAAATAAAAGTGATTAGGAAGTGATTTGTTATTGTTAAACGTGGATGGTGTGGACATGTCTTCCTGAGCTCTCCTATCTGTGCTCATCAAAAGGTCGGATGAGGTCAGATAAGGACTGTCTGCAGAGGAGGGGTGAGGAGGAGGAGGAGGAGGAGGAGGAGGAGGAGGGGAAGGTGGAGTAGCTACCTGATGAAAGGATAAAAAACAACAGGAAGAGAAAGAGAGGAGAGGAAGGACTGTGTTCACATGCCACTGGTGTTGAGAGGCATTCTCAAGAAGGTGTTGGGATATTGATCGGCTATTGGTTACTTAGTAGTGTAAATATTGGTCTTGTGTAGGATGCCATGTTAACGGTTTTACTTCCTGCCAATGGGCTGAGCCAGAGTTCTAAGGGCAAACAATTGCAACCTCAAATGGTTTCACGTTTCGTTCAGGGGGGTGGGACTTCTTATTATTCGATTTGATTGTTAACTTATTTGATTTCAGGGGTTCCATGTTTGATTATCAAACACAGAAAAACTAAACTCCTTCTATCTGAAACAGAACATATTATTTAGGCCTGCAATCAGGCCCATAGCCACGGTTTGAAAAATAGTAAGGCTTCAGTTGCGGGGGGTACCACCAAATGTCACACACAGCGGACACAAAATAACACGTCTAAACTGAATTAAGCATGCACTCATCTCTCTACCGCAAATTTCTTATACAGTTTATACAGTTTTTAGTTTCCAATTGTATTTGTAGCTCTAAAAGATGTCTGTGGTCCGGATGTCGGTGACCTCATACCTGGATTCGGGCATGCCTGTAATCCACTACAATATGCTCAGCACATTTTCTTCAATAATGACGTATTCATTTATTTTTATTTTTTGGATTATTCTTCTGCAGTACTTCACGTTTCTAAGATGGACTTTTGAGGGTCTTTCTGGAAATCTAGAGCACTTATATCACCCCAACCCCCCCCCCCCCCCCCACACACACACACACACACACACACTCCCCCCCATCCCATTATCTTCTGTCTTCCCCGTACCTTTTTTAAACAATAACAAGTTATTCATTTCTCTCTCTCCCCTCTTCTCCTCTTGGCCTCCCCCCTTCCCCTTCTCTCCTTGTGTATTATGATGTACGAGTAGTCTGTAAAACAAGTAAGTCTTTGAAGGTATGTGCTAATAGGTGCTATTACCTTCACTCAGCCACTCCCCCCCCCCCCCCCCCCACACACACACACACACACCAAAGAACCTACACATGCACACACACACACACACACACACACACACACAGATTCATGCACAGAAACATGTAGACTCAATGCTTCACTTTTGCATGACTCCCCCTCCCCTCTGCCCTCTTTTGCTCTCTCTATCTCTCTGGCTGTCTCTCTCGCTCTCCCACCTCCACCTCCCCTCTATCAGCCACCCCCCTCCCCCACCTCCTCTCTGTAATTAGAAGTGTGTCTGGCTTTGTTGTGAATAGCAGGCAGGAATGCCCTGACAAGCTCGTAAAGATGACATCAAACTTCCGAGACGCCGGCAAACAACTTGTTCCTCCGCGCTTAAACATGGCAGAATAGACAAATAGAGGAGACGGAAGAAGAAATGAAGAAACAAAGAAACAAAGAATGAAAGAAACAGCAAACAAAGGAAGGAAGGTGAAAACAATGGAGGAAAGAAAGAAATAGAATGAGTGTGGAAGTTATAGCTACATAGTACAATTAAACTTAAACACATCAGGTACATGCAAAGTACACCAATCCAAATATTGCTTTTTACATATTTAACATAACCTTTATACTCCTTGTCTCGCTCCGCTTTTTCTACTGACTAACTGCTTCAACTATCTCTCTCTTTCTCACCCCACTCCTCTCCGTCTCCTCTCCTCTCTTCTTCTGCTCTTCCTCCTTCCTCTCCTCTCCTCCCCCTCTCCTCCGCCTCTCTTCTCCGCACCTCTCCCTCTAATCCCCCTCTCCTCTCCTCTGGGCCAGACTGTCTGCCTTCTGTCCTTCAACATGAAAGATTAATGAAGTATTACCCTGTACTGTCCTCTGCATGGTGGAAGAGAGGGAGTGAGGAGGAGGGTGGAGGAGGAGAGGGGGTGAGGAGGAGGGTTGAGGAGGAGGCGGTGAGTCAGAGGAGAGGGGTGAGGAGGGAGTTGAATAGGAAGGAGAGTCTGAATGAGAGAAGGAAAGATGGATAGATGGGGTCAAATGGAAGCAGAGAGAAAGGAAGGGTATTGTGGGGTCAGGACGGGTGGGGGTATCGGGAGGCAGCATGATGAAGCAGTAATGGAAGTGTGTGTGTTTGAGTTGGTTGGCGTGCGTGGTGGGGGGGATAAGATGTATAGCCACAGGACGGAAGAGAGGGCCAAATTACAACGGAAGGTATTAAAAGGTAAAGGTCTTTAAGACATGTGTTTGTGTCTCTCCCTCTCCCTCTCCCTCTCCCTCTCCCTCTCCCTTTCCCTCTCCCTCTCCTCTCTCTCTATCCTCTCATTTTGTATACAATAGTGTTGACAAAGATCGGCTCAACTTACGAAGACAATACCATAGGCAGTAGCTTATGAACTTAACATCCTAGACAAATATATCTTTAAACAGAAGTGGATCCATTATGGAAAAAGTATAATTGTTTCAGTTTTGTCTTTGGAGAAAACTTCCTAACAGAAGTTGTATATCTCCAGCTGTGGCCTGACCGTGTGACTTGATCAGGCATGTCATGTTAAATGTCCCAGATGCAGCAAGAATTCAAAATCTAAAACAAGACTCTCCTCATTATTCGTTTTGTTGAAACAGAATCTCTAATCTGTCAAGAGGTCTGGAGACCGATGGCCATGTTTGGGGATGTTTATATCAACCACTATGATCTACCTATGGTTTATAAGGGACAAAAAATATCCCAGCTGAACTCTAGACTGGCACAGAGTCCTGGAACCAGCTGAAAGCGTACGGTTGTACTACAAAAGGTTAAACCGTTGACCTGCCAGCGCTGGTCAGAGCAGTCAGGAGGTCAGGGTCTTGGATTGGATGAGGTGACCAAGAAAGAGGTGAGGGGTCATGCAGGGGTTAAAGTGGTGGTAAAGGGAGGGGGGGGGGCATATCAACACCTTGTCCAAGCTGTGGTCATGTGTGTGTGTGTGTGTGTGTGTGTGTATGTGTGTGTGTGTGTGTGTGTTGGTCAGGTAGAGGGGTCAGTCTGTGGCTGAAGGATAGAAGCCTATCTGTCTCCCACGGCGACATGCTGGACCACCTATCCTTCCGCTTCCTCTAAATATTTACAAAGTATCGGCCAATCAGAGACAGGCGAGCCCCCACACCCCATTAAGGCGTGAGCGGAGGGGTGTGTGCATGCATATGTGTATATATGTGTGTGTGTGTGTGCGTCCGTCGGTATTGTGTGCATTGTGTGGCATGTGCATTTGGGTGTGTGCGTGTGTGCATGTGTGTGTGTGTGTGTGTGAGGACCC
>JACYXH010000826.1:3700791-3710791 GCA_026745465.1 Lota lota
AAATAAAAAGGTAAAGGTCGGGGGGAGAATGGAGTGGCACACAGTACAGAGGAGTGACGTTAATGCATTTTCTCAGAGAAGTGGGACAGAGATTTCGGACTGACAACTCCCTGATGCAGTTCTGGGAAATAAGACGATGTCATTTCCAGTCCAATGTTACCATTCTAACTCCTCTCTGACTCTGTCTGGGATTGGTCAATAAGGTTTGTGTGTTAGTAAGTGGGTTAGTGAATGAGTGAGTGAGTGAGCGAATCAGTGAGTGCATGGGAGGGGAGGGGGGGGGTCTAATTTCTAGGGTTAAAGAGGAGTATGAAATGAGAGAGAGAGAGAGAGAGAGAGAGAGAGAGAGGGAGAGAGAGACAGAGCATGTGTTTGCCTGCATGTTCCCCACAATAAAAGACTTCCGACTCCACCCCCTCCACATACACACACACACACACTCACACACACACATACACACACACACACACACACACACTCTCCATCAAATCATCAAATTCATCGTCCCCCACACTCGTCTACCCTTTGATGAGGGAACGGTCCTTTCAGTGTGGGAGTATGTGGGTGTGTGTGCATGCGTGCGTGCCTGCCTTTGTGTGTGTGTGAGTGCGTGCGCGTGCGTGTGTTCCTTTGCATGTACGCCGAGCAAGAGCAAGTCTGGTTCACGTAAAGATCTAAGAACTCATGAGCATGGCGGAAGTCATGTGCTCCAGAGTGGAACCCACACATACTCCAGCCCCAAAACACACACACACACACACACACACACACACACACACAGGCTGACTACAGAGTCCTACCCCACAGACCCAGAGAACAGAGTTTGACACCTGAAAATGCATGAAGCCACTCAGAAGAGGTGGAGAGAGAGAGGGACTGAGAGGGGGGAGAAAAGACAAGGGAGAGAGGGGAGAAAAGAGAAGGGAGAGAGGGAAGAAAAGAGAAGGGAGAGACAAAGAGAGAGGAAGAAGAGAAGGGAGAGAGGAGATGAGAGAAAATAGAAAGGTAAAGAAGAGTAGAGAAGAGCTGTGTAGGAGGGAAGAAATTATTATTATTATATTTTTTGCTAAGCATAGATTACACTTTAATATAATAAAATAATTTCCATCATGACCAGGTCCTTTCCTTTATAATACAAATGTGAACTAAGGAACATTTTTTAATGGATCTGATAATTCCCTTGGCATTTTTTTAATTGTATTATTTGTATTATTCACCACCAGATCCGCAATCCAATCAACCATCGGGTGATGTACTCTGTGTTGTTACACCGCGTGTTTGCATATCGAAACGGACGATAAGGTGTCATTATAAAACCTAATGGCATGACTCAGCACTCTACTTATGCTAATTAAAATCCAAATATAAATCTATTGTATCTTTGCAGTCTTTGATTTAACGAGATCCCACAAAAGCCCAGGCTGTTAAAACAAGTGTATACAAATAAAAAAATTACCTGCGTTTTTTTTTATGTTTCACTGGTTTATTAAAGCAGAACAAAAACATAATGGCCTATTGTAATGTGCCTATCCACATATCTTCTCTTGGTTGCTGTTTATATAATAAATATTAGCCAATTAACGAATCCACTAACATTGTTAATGCATTGGTTATCTGTCTAGATTATTCCATTTTGTCCCGTGTTTTTCCCCCCTTCAAACACAACGGAAGTAGTCAAATAAAAGAACGAAAACATAAAACGAAAGGAAATATCGACCAAAAAACGTTGGAAAGGAAACATTTACATTTACAACATTTAAATCTCCGCACGTCGTTTTGCTTCCGTTAAAACTTCTACACCTTGATCGGGTCAACATTTCCCTCCCTCGACACCTTGATCCCTAGGTCGTCGCTGTTGTCAATCACTCCCTTTAATCCTAATTACGTGCGTTGGGTGGAGCTCGAGAGGGGAACAGAGGAGAGGAGGTGGGTGCACGTGCACGCAGGCCCGTGCTACTCCTTGAACGAAAAGCGCACAGGCCATCCGACAAAGACACACGAACACAACAAAGACGCCGCATTTCGTCGATCGCTCATCTCACAGTCACGCACTCACAGCACGAGAAGAAAGAAAAGAAATAGTGCTAGTGCTGCGAACGAAGTGGCTCTGTCGAGGAGCCCATGGACCCTTTACGCACGGGGAAAGGTGCATGGAAGCGGGAACAGGTGAGCCCATTCACCCCACCCACACACACACACTGCATTCTATTGCGTGATGTCGATAAAAAAATAATAATGTAACAAATCTGTAGATTTACATGTTGGCGACATAGTGGTTTCAAATACCGGCTAAACAGCTTTATTGAACTATTACATTGGAGATATTTAGCACCATGTTATTTATTATGCGGAACTTTCTTTCTTGGTAACGGTTTTTTACAACACACGAGGAATTTCTTTCGCTTTTGTCCTTGGTTACATTGTTGTTGGTTTTTAGGAAATGAAACAACTTATTCCAGTTAAACATCGCTTAAGCTTTGTTGCTGTCCTCGATGTCTGGGGCAGAGAGAAGAGCAGCATGTGTGTGTGACAGGGGGAGATAACGGACTCGGCGGGGGTTGCTCGTTTTGACCCCTTTTGCAACACATTTAAAGTGTAAAACCTGTTGCGCATGGTAGATGATTTTTTGTTTTATATATATATATATGTGTGTGTGTGTGTGTGTGTGTGTGTGTGTGTGTGTGTGTGTGTGTGTGTGTGTGTGTGTGTGTGTGTGTGTGTGTGTGTGTGTGTGTGTTATATTTAAATAATGTGTGGGTGGCCAAATCAGTTACACTTTCTCTATTTTCGATGACGGGACTCTTATGAAAAAGGTATACCCTCTTTATCTTTATAGAATCACTTCCACGTATCAATCTTAACGGACACTGATACAATCTACAGTCCTTCTCGTTTCGGTTCTCCGTCTCCTCCTCAATGGACCTGAAGTCTTCAGTTTTATTGGTTTTTTTTACGCTGTCCATCAGCCAGTGGGCTGATGGACACCGCCCCCATCCTCGTACACTTGAGTCGATGCAAGCGAACCCTCTGACACGCGCTGCGCGGATCTGTTTGCACGGTTTGCTTTGGGGACGTGTAAGGCACACCGCAGCATGACAACTATCCAAACACCGTTTTAGCGACGCTGCCCTCGTTGTCTCAGCTGTTGTTCACAACGGCGGTTTGGAATTCCGACCTAAACAATTTCTTAACACCACGCAGGTCTTGTGTGTTTGCCTTGCAGGATAAGATAGTGTGACTGTGACATTTCTCCTTCTCCTTATTATTATTATCTCGGACAAACAACCACACAGCGACCAGCAAGCAGGGGTCTATGTAATTATTATTAGCATATGAAGGTTTTTTTTTTTCTTATCGCATGCAGCGGTCCAAAAACAAGCCGAGTTTCTGAACGACGCTGCACAAAAAGTGACTCCAGGCCCGGTGTTTCGGCGAGGGGATGACTAAACATTTCCCCTTGTTTACTGGAATATCTCTCTTGTTTATCTCTCCTCTTCTCGGTCCGTACGGGAACTGAGAGATGTTATTTTTTTTTTTTTTTTTTTTTTGTTAAGTAGGCTATAAAATATATCACACAGCAGACATGATTATAGAGGGATCGACTTGTGGGAGAAAACTTTTAACAGTTAAACGTTTTTTAGACGCTAATTCAATTAGCACTGCCATCATCGATTGCTTTTGAAATTCCGTTCAATGACATTCAATTAATATCTGTTTTAATGATTGGTGTTCATTGATGATCGGTGTGTGTGTGTGTGTGTGTGTGTGTGTGTGTGTGGCTGAGTTGCGTGCTAAAGAGACTCTGATTAGCTCTGATAGAGGGAAGGGGGGGGGGGGGGGTGACTGTAAAACACACACACACACACACACACACTTCACCCATGGCCTTTCTGCAGCCATCTGTTGCGTGTATGACCTGAGTGTGTGCGTACGTGTGTTTGTGTGTGTGTGTGGTGTGTGTGTGGATTGGCAAGATTAGGGGAGTGTGCTACTGCCCCCCCCCCCCCCCCCCTTTCCCATTGAGGGCCTCAACCTGACGCATGCCACGCGTACACACAGGCGCACACACACACACATGCACGCACACAAACATGCACACACACGTCCCAAGAGATCTCAAATAGAGGGGATCATGGTAAATTCTAACCTTCCTAATTCTCCCTAATGGCTCCTCCATTCAGGGATTAGTTCCATGGCTGACAATACCTCCCCCCCCCCCCACCCCCCCCCCCCCCCCACCCACCAAATCACACACACATACATGCTCAAGTGTTTATAGAAAGTACAAGCACTAACCGTCATTTGGGAAGATTCAACACAAGCACAACATGCAAGCATAGGCACATGTGTATGCACGCACACACACACACATGCATTCATACACACACAAATGGAGACAACTGAGTCAGCTCGTACAAGTGTGAAGATCACTTTCTAAGCACTCGGTTAAAATTTTTTGAAGAAGCGCTGTTCATTTGTGTATTCATTTTCAAAAAGAGAAGTGACATCATGTCCCCCAGAAGACACTTTATAGACAGTAGTTAAGATGAGCATGTGGGAGACATATATGATCTTCTCTCGCTCTCACTTATGCTCTCTCTCTTTCTCTTCCCTGATCTAATTTCCATGGAACTCCGGGTCGTCAGAGCTCCTTAGAGAAGTTTTGATGGAGGAAAGCGTGTGCAAGTACACATGCACACTGGCCCGGGCCCTTGATAGAGGCCCTCTGTAAAACTAACAGAGTGCTGGGAGGTCTGAGGGCCCTCCATTGTCTCCACCCTGTCCCCCTTTCCCCCTCTCCTCTCCTCTCCTCTCCTCCTGCAGGCATGCATGCCACTTACCTTGAGTCCTGGAGGGCCAGGACCACATAAACAAGAACCATTTAAATGCACCCCCCCCCCCCCCCCCCCCCATACACACACACACACGTTCTAACTCTACCCCTCAACCACCTCTCCAGCCAACCCAGACCCTTACCTTTTCAGAGGAGAGGAATCAGAGACAGAGATCAATACCTATACAAGTGTATTGATCCCCCTATCCAGCCTGTGGGGTTCAACATCTCCCTCTGATTCTCTCTCTCTCTCTCTCTCTCTCTCTCTCTCTCTCTCTCTCTCTCTCTCTCTCTCTCGTAGAGTGTGAGCGACACGGCAGACTTATTCTGTGACTCAACACTTTAGAGGCCGCCACAAAGAGAATCTCCCCTTTCGTCTCTCTCTCTCTCTCTCTCTCTCTCTCTCTCTCTCTCTCTCTCTCTCTCTCTCTCTCTCTCTCTCTCTCTCTCTCTCTCCCTCTGGTTGTTTTCCAGGGGCAAGATGCAGAGCCTCAACATGTCAAACAGCTGTGGGACAGATCGTGTGTGTGTGTGTGTGTGTGTGTGTGTGTGTGTCTGTGTGTGTGTGTGTGTGTGTGTGATTGAGTGTGTGTGTGTGTGTGTGCGTGTTTCGTCCGTTGGCAGGAAGGAGTAGGCAGCGAGTGATGTGGTCAGACCTTCTGTCACCAGAGAGAGAGAGAGAGACATGTTTGGGAAGGTGGGGTAAGTCAGGACTTAAGTCACTGAACAGCGATGGTGCGAGAGCAGCACTGGAGGGAAAAGAACAAAGGTAGTGGATGAAAAAGAGGACAAAAGAAAAGATTAAAGGGGAAAGTTAAAAGGGAGAGGAGGCATCAGGGTTTATTCACTGATTTATGAGGAATGGAAAGTTGTGTTTTTTTTTCATCAAGAAATCAGGAGCGAGGGAGAGAGAAAAAAGGGACAGAAGAGAAGGAGAAAAGGAAGAAGAGAGGCATATACTACAGACTAGTTAATAAAAAAATATATACATGAAAAACAAAAATCAAAGCATTAGAAAGACAGGAATTGTGTGGGAGTTTAAATATATATATATATATATATATATATAGAGAGAGAGAGAGCAGAATACAGGGAGGGAGGGAGAGAGCCAAAAAACGAAGGAAAAATGGGAGACAATTAGGGGGGGATTTCCAGTTTGGGGGGGCTTTGGATCCGAAGAGAATTAAGGAGAGAGAGAATGTGAGAAAGAGAGAGATTGAGAGAGAGAGACCTTGAGACACTGTGAGAGAGTGACTGAGAGACTGTGGTGGAAGCACAGATTTCTTCAAGGGTTGATCAGTGTTGCCCCCTAGAGTAGAGAGAGAGAGAGAGAGAGAGAGAGAGAGAGGGGGGGGTGAGAGGGGGAGAGGGGAGGGTTTCCTGGGGAAGAGGGGACATCCTGTGACAGTGACTCAACGCCCTACCCCCAACACACACGGTTGTTTACCCCATGTTACAGTCTGACAGACATTTCCTTTGCACACACACTCAATATGTTTGCTAACTGGAGATTGGGACACACGGAAAGAGTATCTTGTTTTCTTCTTAACAAGGAAAAAGCAGTTGTCATTCATAACAAAGTTGTGTGTGTGTGTGTGTGTGTGTGTGTGTGTGTGTGTGTGTGTGTGTGTGTGTGTGTGTGTGTGTGTGTGTGTGTGAGTGAGCCTCAGGCAGTGAATGGGCAGGGAGTGACAGAGAGAGAGGGATGGGATAAGAGAAAAGGGGGCGGAGCCTGCAAGGCCGGCCCCCACCAAATTGAGAGAGACATTCATACACAAGGCATTAAGCAGGGCACACACACTCTGACGGCAAACACACTCACACCAAGACACACACACACACACACACACAGGGACCCACAGCGCGGTTTGGAATAGTGGTCTGAGCGGAGAGGGAGAGGACTAACAGCTACACCTGTCCCATACACACTTACTCTAACTCCTCCACACACACTCGGCCACAGAGGACGACAGAGGACTAGTTGTCCTTATGTGTGGCTTGGTGAGTCACCCGGTAAGAACAGACTTTGTTACATCTTTCTCAATTTGTGCAATAAGGGGGAAAAAGGCTTCAAAGAAATAGTGAGAAATTAGGCTGAATCTTGTTTTCTTTGTTGGGATTTTGTTTTACGTTTGACTGTTCACTGGTTGTATTGGCTGGTCTTGTCTCTGAAGTTTTCATTTAAATCTGAGCAATTTCGGGAGATGTTTGAATTTGGTGTCTTTGTGATTTTATAAGTACTTTTTAAATAGGTCAGAATTGATGGCTTGGTTGGTGAATGTATTTCAATTTAAATTCAAATAAAAACATACATTCATTCTGTTGGCCATAATTAACTTGTATTACTTTGAGCTCATAACTGAGACTTTAACTAACTAACTGTGGACCTACACCACAGTTTCACCGTTTTTTTTTTTTTACTTAAATATTTATAATGTGGTATTGTCTGTAGCTGTCAACCCGGTCTGGTGTTGACTTAATCTGTGATCCGCTCGGGGTGAATAGGTAAACTCAGAGTGTCTTCTTCTTTACAGTTTCACTATTAGTTTGAAACTTGCTTGCAGCTGTTATGCAAAAGACGATTTCAGTGCTCATAGGCCCTCGAGCTGCCTTGTGAAATAATTTGGTAAAGTGCCGTGTTGTGTTTGAGTAGGATAAAAACACATTTAGTTTTTGTCAGCAAATACATCCGCTGCAAAAGTGAGAAAATGTTTTCATGGTATCAGAACGGATATATTTAGGTTTAATTCTCGATAGCTTTACATTTCAAAGTGTTTTTTTTGTTGTTGTAATTATCTTGCCCTCAGTGAGCTGTACAAAAAGTTGAAAACCATTTTTTTCAATTTCAATTTCTTTTTTTTTATCAAAGAGAAGTGCAATTTAGACAAGTTTTAATTTGAACATAATTAAAAGAAGACTTTGTAGTGGTTTGGTTCCCTTTTTATTCGAGATTCGCAACAACTATTAGTGAAAAAGGCCCAAATATGAAATGGCAAAACACTGCAATTCAGCAGGATTTTTTCATTTTTTCCTGCCATGCGAATATCATAATATGATCTTTTTTCACAAGAACAGAGTGTCACCTAAGATCCGTGTTTGGCCGGCTACAACTTGTTTTGCGTATGTGCTGTATGCCAGGGATTATCTTGGGTGGGTTCATGTTTGAAGTTTTGTTTGTGCTGCTGTGGCCCCCCAAATGGAAAAGTTGTCTCTGCCTTCCCCACCATCCCACACACACACGAGATCTGTGTGTATATGTGTGTGTGTGTGTGTGTGTGTGTGTGTGTGTGTGTGTGTGTGTGTGTGTGTGTGTGTGTGTGTGATTATTTGCCGGTTTCGCTGTTGTGGCGCTCTGCTTCCAATTTTAGATCCATTGAGACACAGACGACACTTCCTTCCCCTGTCTTCTACTCAGAGAGATATTCCCAAAAATAAACATCTGATAGACGCTAACAAAGTCCTGCCTAAGGTCCATTGGCTGGCAATTTACAACCATTTACATAACTGTTTCCGTCTATTTACATAACAGTTTACTGCCATTTACATAACTTAATTTGCAAGGTATAATAATTTGAACCATGCTCATTTCATCCGATCCGTATAATTGTTTCCCCCTTTTAGTTGTTTTCTCTTTTTTTGTTGATTGGACAGTACCGCCTTCCAGACACACACACACACACACACACACACACACACACACACACACACACACACACACACACACACACACACACACACACACACACACACACACACACACACACACACACACACACACACACACACACACACACTGAAGACTTGATCGTCACTCTTTTACACTGTTTCACTTTACTAAAGGGTTCAGTCCCACCGCGTGGCAATGCACAATGGGTCTGCATGCGTCTGTGTTTTGGTCGCACTGCTCAAACGGCAAACGAAAAAAAACGGAAAAAAAACATTTGCCATAGTTCCCACAGTATTTGCTGTTGTTCTCACAGTGGCTATAGCTCTGACATTAGTCACCTAGTACTATCAGACACTTGCCCTGTGTCACCAGATCTAATCGCTCTATTAATCCCACTCTCCTTCTCCGCAGGCGACCTCTCATAGTTCCGCCATGTTGACCAGTGAGGGGGCCCATGCCATGGAGCACGACGATCACAAGATGGAAACCGACTCCCATCACCTCGCCAAAATGGCTGACACAGACACCTGCGCGGAGGAGGCCGGCGCCCAGGCCGGAGCCAAAATGGCATCCAGTAGCTCAGATGTGGAGCAAGCAGACATGACGCAATGGTCGGAGGCGGAGTTTGAGGAGAAGTGCACGTACATCGTCAAGGATACACCCTGGGAATCAGGTCAGGAGAGTGAGAGTCTGACGCGGGCCGAAGCGTCGCTGCCACGTAACCTGGCCTTCAAACACCCATTAGAATCCAAAGAGGTGAGACACGCGCACACACTTACGGACAAACACACTCACAGACACTCGATTTTAAAGCTGCATGCAGAGCAGACATTACACACGCACAGCAGACATACACATAAGGCAGACATTAAACCCACTCACACACGCTGCCTCACTTACTCACAACAAACACCAGTGTAGAAGAAGGAAGGCCGTCTGTAAATGTATATACACACACTCACATATTCAGTGAGTCAGGTATGGCTCATGGTGTGTGGAGATAGCCTGGAGTGGTTTGTGGTGGGGAATCTGTTCAAAGATCTCTCTCTCCTTCTTTTATATCTCTCTCTCTGTCCCACATACTTTGTTTGATGAGGGAATACAGACACACATCTAGATAGTATTTTTGCAAGTTGATACAACCTACACCTCCTATATTCAGACATGGTTTTTAACGGGCCATGAATGCTCATTAATCACCTAAACAGTTGACAACTGGTTAATTTGTGTGTGTGTGTGTGTGTGGGGGGGGGGGGGGGTATTTTCCTGCTCTGGGGATCTGTTAAATCTGTTGCAGTAGCCCTCACTACTGCTAGAGGGCGCCCAAAACATCCCTGTGACACACTATGAACTGGGTCCTTGTTTTTGATTTTCTTTGGGGTTACCCTTGCAAAACTAGGATGTTTTCAAATCCTGGTGTCCCATTGACCTATTAAAAAACTCATAGAACACCAGTATGTGGTGGATAAGGTGAATGGCAGGAATTGCTAAACGCAAAC
>JACYXH010000826.1:3715791-3725791 GCA_026745465.1 Lota lota
GTGCTCTGGGGCTTTCAGGTTCTGTGCGAGTAAGTGCACAGGGAGTGTGTTTTCAGAGATTGAGAGCTCTTTTCCTAATCCTGTCTTTCATCGTGCCCAGAACACAGTAGGTGTGATTGAAGGAGCAGGAAGCTCTTCCATTTAACCTCTGACCTGGAAACAATAGTGAATAGGAAGACATTTCTGACAGGGCTGCTTTTTCCGTATCCCCCCAAAAAAGTGATTAGATGTCCAAAGGTGGAGTGTGTTTGTGTGTGTGTGTGTGTGTGTAACAGAGAATGATCCTTATAAAATTAAGACAAACAAATCAGACAGTGGCCTTTGTCTCCAGAGGCCCCTGTGTGTGTGTGTGTGTGTGTGTGTGTGTGTGTGTGTGTGTGTGTGTGTGTGGAAGGCAGGTGGGGGCAGGATATCATTCAGCAGGAAACCTTCCATCAGCTTTGTCAGGCTCCATTTGATTTTTATCTTGATTTTAATACACACACACACACACACACACACACACACACACACACACACACACACACACACACACACACACACACACACACACACAGTGTAGTCACGCCTCACTTCCTGTCTTTAGCCCCCCCCCCACTCCAACAAGTCATTCGTCACAACTGTCTCCTTAATTGGACTGCTGGATTACTGATAGTGTTCCTTCAGTAGTCTTAAGAACACACACACACACACACACACACACACACACACACACACACACACACACACACACACACACACACACACTCCCCTCAGAATAAAGCTCTCCTCTGACAGACTAAGTTACACTTTTATCTCTTGTTCTGTTTATTTTATTGATATATGACGGACATCGGCGCTAACCCCTCCCCTCCCTCTCTCTCTCCCTCCAGAGCAGTCTCTCCTGGAGGCCAAGCATCAGCAGGCCAACAGTGAGGAGCGCTGGGTGCACACCACTAGCCCTCCCTGCATCACCCCCACCCCTGCCAAGAAGGAGCACAGCGTCCTCTCCATCCTGAGGGGCACAAACTGCACCTCCTCGTCCTCCTCCAACCCCAAGCGGGAGCCCAGCCGGCCCCTCCCCACCCGCTTGCGCTGCCCCGACAGCCCTGAGCGCCCCCTGTACCCCCGCGCCATGTACCCGACCCACCGACCCCGCCCCCACATCCCTGAGGACTACCTCAGCCTCACGCCCACGCAGTTCGGTTACTCGGCGACCCACTCCCCCGGCAACCAGTCGTCGGCGACGCCCAGTCCGTCGGCGAGGAGCAGCCCCGAGACCACGCCCCACGGCAGTCCCTCGGGGCCGACCATGTCACCCGGGTCCTTCTACTCCCCCTACCCGGGCTACTCCCCTCCTTCCGCCCCGCTCTCCGCCCCCTTCTATCCCCCGGTAGGCCCCTACTCCCCCTACCTCCTGCCCCACCACTACCCACTGCCCGGGGGTGGCGTGCCCACCGTAGGGGGCATCTTCCCCAGGATGTACCCCGTCTACAACCGCCTCCTGCCCCCCCACATGCCCCTGATGCCTGGCGATGCGGCCGGGAGGCGGTTCCTGATGCCTGACCATGGCCACCACCACCACCACCACCACCCCCACCACCACCACCACCCGTCGTCGGTCTCTTCCGCCCACAGGGACTTCCTGCTGCCCGCCCCCACCAGTGCCTTCTCCAATGCCACGTCCCTGAAGGACAAGTCCGGCCCCCACCACGCCTACCCCGCGCAGCACGGACCCCCGCCCCACGGGAACCCCCGCGCCGCCTCTAGCGGGTCACCGACGGCGGGCACAGCGCCCCCCAGCGAGAGGGTGCCAACCAAGCCCACCTCGGCCTTGCTGGGGAACACCGGCGGCGAAGGCCATCACTCGGAGGACGAGGCCATGAACCTGACCAAGATGAAGCGCGGCGGCGGAGGGAACTCGGCGGGCTACAAGACGCTGCCCTACCCACTGAAGAAGCAGAACGGCAAGATCAAGTATGAGTGCAACGTCTGCAGCAAGACCTTCGGACAGCTGTCCAACCTCAAGGTGAGCCTCACAGCTCAGCTGCCTTCACCCGCTCGCTCGTGGCTTTGTTGTCAAGTCGTTCTGGTGTTTCTGTCGTTAGCGTTCTTCGGTACGCGGATGACATTGAAACACACAGTAGTAACTTCATTCCTCCGCTGCACTTTCTTCAATAACTCAACAACGACTAACCTGTTTTCCTCATCGTTCCTTAGGTCCACCTGCGTGTCCACAGCGGAGAAAGACCCTTCAAATGCCAGACGTGTAACAAGGGCTTCACCCAGCTCGCTCACCTCCAGAAACACTTCCTGGTCCACACCGGGGAGAAGCCCCACGAATGCCAGGTACGACTAGTGTCCGCGTTGCGCCGGCACTGTTGTCGATTCAGTGGACTCGGTGTCGGATTTAATGTGCTTTTCATTCACAGATACATGGCTCGTTGGAAGTATCGACCAGGTTCTAACCCCCGTGCCCTTGTTTGCCCCAGGTGTGTCACAAGCGTTTCAGCAGCACCAGCAACCTGAAGACCCACCTGCGGCTGCACTCGGGCGAGAAGCCCTACCAGTGCAAGCTGTGCCCGGCCAAGTTCACCCAGTTCGTCCACCTCAAGCTGCACAAGCGGCTGCACTCACGGGAGCGCCCACACAAGTGCCTCCACTGCCACCGCCACTACATCCACCTGTGCAGCCTGCGGCTCCACCTCAAGGGCTACTGCGCCGTGGCCATGCAGGCCGCCGCCAGCCCCTCGGCGACCCCGCCCCCCCAGGCCCACCTGGACGAGCTGCAGCGCATCAACGAGGAGATTGAGCGCTTCGACATGAGTGAGCACGCCGAGCGGCTGGAGCAGCTGCAGGGCGGCGTGGAGACGGAGGCCATGCTGGAGAGTCAGGTGCTGGGCATGCTGCGGCGGGAGCTGGAGCTGAAGGCTTCCTCCTCCTACGGCTCGCATCACCACAAGGGCGGAGCCAACACCGCCACCGAGCTCCTGCCCGCGGGCTTCGGCCTGTACCCATCGGCGATGGAGACGTCCGTCATCAAGATGCGACACAGTAGCCCCGCTCACCCGCTGTCGGTCGGCATCACCGTCAAGCAGGAGATGGAGTGACCTTTGAACCCCCCACCCCCACCCCCCACTCCCCAGGCACACACACACTCTCCTCACAGCCAAGCCAGGGGTCGCATTGAACTCGAGACTTAAATGGCTCCAAGAAAACTGGGTTGCCAGGAGCAACGCGTGTAAATAAATGTATTACCCGGTTGTCAATGGCAACAATGTTGTTGGTACAACTGGGTTGTTGTTTTTGTTGATTATTTTTTACCTATCAGGGACTTGCGTTCTCAGGGTTACAAGAGGCACTGTCCCAAAACTACTTGTCGTGGTTTCAGCTTTGCTCTACTTAGAGACAATCACCTCCAATGAACTGATCTTTGATGTAATTAATATAATGCTACTATCATTATTGTTGTTGTTATAATTGTTATTATTATTTGGTCTTTATTTTCAACTGTCTTTTTTTTGTCGATTGATTTAATTGTCATATATCTTTAATTTATTATATATTTTTTTTTTGTCCTCTTCCAAAGCAATAAGTGAAAGAATTGGTGGCAGTTGTCATTTAACAGCAACTGTCTCTGAACTTCTGTATAGATATTCCTCCGTCACTATGCTTGTCATCCGACCTGGCCTGATCCTTAAGTAACAGGTCTCCAATCTTCAGGGTTTCTTAATGACCCAGTAGGGTTGAACAGTTTAGTCTGGTTAATTTTTTTTACTGCCAAAGGTGGGCACATAAATTGTAAATTTGAAAAGGAAATCTCTATTTGACCCATCACCTTACCAGCCAGCTTTCCTAAATTCTTTTTATTCTAAATACTTAATTTAAATTAACCAAAAAGGGGGCATTTTTGTATATTTGTGACAACGGTTACCTCATTATGTCTGTATGCATGTATGACTATGGCGTGGTTGAAGTGTGCGTGTGTGTGTGTATGCGTGCGTGCTTGCATGTGTGCGTGTTCGAAGGAACAGCTGAAGGTGGGCGTGTTCTATTTATTTGCTTTTGCTACTTGAAGAAGAAGGAGAAACCAAACTGAACTGGAGCGTCCGGCGCTCCGAAGGACAAGCAGCGGGGACAACCTCGTCTGCTCCATATGTAGCACATAGAGGAGGCCCTGGAGGTCACCCACCCTTCCCTTACCACACCTCCTTCTCCTCCTCCTCCACCTCCTCCGAAACTCTCACAATACTGTCATTCCAAACTGGGGCTAAACCCACTCGGACTGAAAACCTTGAGGCTAGCAAACCAAAGCACACTTTTCAGCTTTTCACACCAAACCCCACCGCCACCAAAAAAAACAAGGAGCGATCGGAACGAACGACAAGGAATCCAGATGCGCCGAAGAAGAGCTCTACTGTCTGTAATGGTCTTCCTCTCTTGAGCGGTGGTCTTGTTTTTTTATGTAAATGTCTTTTTTTTTTAAATCTTCGTAGATTGAGAAATAATGTACCAGCCCCGGACCCATTGATGTTCAATCTAGTCTTCTAAACTGGCGCACACATGCACAAGGGCACTACGGCCCTCTAATGCACTGGCCCCCCACCCCCTCCTCCATTTTCTCTAGACCCCTACTGCCCGCAACACTCGTACCACTTACACTGTGTACAATCTAACTGACTTGGGTTTGAACTGTGGCATTGAGATCATTCTATAATTCTCTGTTTCCATGGCGACAACCACCAGGCAAGCAGCTGGTCATCAAAACCTCATCCTCTTTTTGCCTCTTTAATGTACTCCCCTTACATTCGGTTGCTCTCTCTCTCTCTCTCTCTCTCTCTCTCTCTCTCTCTCTCTCTCTCTCTCTCTCTCTCTCTCTCTCTCTCTCTCTCTCTCTCTCTCTCTCTCTCTCTCTCTCTCTCTCTCTCTCTCTCTCTCTCTCTCTCTCTCTCTCTCTCTCTCTCTCTCTCTCTCTCTCTCTCTCTCTCTCTCTCTCTCTCTCTCTCTCTCTCTGTCCTGATGTTTTGACCAAAGTCTTTTGATCAGAGCTTTATATTTCCAGATGGGAATCTTCTTCGTTTACATTCTGGTTTACATAGTTATTTATGTGCAAAATTGTCAAATTGTAAATGATGATATAAATGTTCGCTGTTCACTAATCTGAATCCTCTGGCTTTGTGTGATTTGTTAAAAATATGTTGTTCTATTTCTATACCTTTTTAAAACATACCACCACATATAAATCAAGTATAAATCAATAGGATATTCACTCTCGTTCTGGGGAGTATCATTCACTGTCCTGCTATGTATTCAACAGTTTAATTCAGTAAAGATTTGGACTAGCTTTAGCCATAAGAGTCATTAGAAAAGCTAGTCAGGACACCTTCAGCTATTGCAACAGTAAAGCACTTAAGCTGTGTCAACCCAAGAGGGAATGGAATGTACTTCTAATCTCACTCCCTGCTTGTCTCGTGAATCAATCATCTCTTAATTTCTTTCCCTAACCAACTGGTTCCTGGTTCTATTACAGTGCAAATGCACTATAACCCAACCCAAAGTTCTCTGTACCCAGAGCCAGTCTGGTTAGCCTGCCTTCAGCCCAATGTCAGCTCACGTGAAACATGGAGCAGATCTCCTGCTCCATGCAGAGTTCAAACATCGCCACTGGACGTGGGACGCATTCTCTCGGATGTCGGCTCATGAATCTTTATGTACATCTCTGTGCCACGCCAGCCTTTAACACAGGAACAGGAAGTAGAAACCCATTTCTCTGTGCCCTGTGGGCTGGACTTAATGTGGTCTGTCTTTTATCCTGTCCTCTGCTGTCCCTCTCTACACCCCCCCCCCCCCCCCCCCTTCTCATGTAAGCAACACAATATTTTCTCTCCTCAGTTAAAATCATAAATCTACTCGAAAAGAGTACTTTGGCAAAAGTGAAGGTTCTCCAAAAGTACTCAATTGAAGTAAAGTAGTAAAGTATAGGTTATAAATTGTACCTGACCAGTAGTCAGATAGGACATGATAGAGAGATTCATGGACAGACACATGCAGACTGCTAGATATCTGACCATGTCACAGTAAACATATCCACCTTCGCAGTGGTTCTGCTTCTTCGTCATCAGTTTGGACATTCCCCCCTGATCTGACATGAGCAGACATTTTTACACCAAAAAAAAACACCATAAAAAATACATCGCTTTTTCACTCAGTGTGTTTCGCTCTTGCACATCTTGTTTCTCTTTCCTGTTTACGACTGCATCTTACTATTACTAGTGAAGGGGAAACTTCTCAGTCACCCGTTGACACAGCAGGTTCCAGACAAACCAGACAGTGGAACCAACGCTGACACCATGACGAAGGGGATCCACGGAGACACCACTGACCCGGCATGGTGTTGCGGAGCGAGGGCGGAGAATTATGGCCCACTGCTTAGGGGCTTTCCTCATAGTCTTGTAATCGATTATAAGATAAGGTATTGTACGATTGTATTAGCAGACTTTTTCGCACATCGTATTTATATTTTTAACAGCATGTGTGACATGTGCATATTCTTTATTATCCTGTTGTTAGTTTCTAAATGAACATCAAGTTAACTAGTTTGTTTGGAATTTGTTTGTTAATTTGATCAAATCACTAGTCTGAAGGGTTTTTGGACCCCATTGTCGCAGATATAAGCTCATGAGTCAGATCTTTATCTAATCTAATTCATTCATCAAACCTGCACACATAAACATCAAATACACTATACATCAGATCTGCCCTCATCTAATCTGCTGTCATAGTACATTAATCCACTTGACTACTACAGATACAAACATTCTGCTAATTTACACACATCATTTATCTCATGTAAATATATAATTCTGTCTGGTCTCACACATATCAAACCCGCCATCATATATATATCATACAGTTTCTCATAGATTTATCAAACAGTTCCGCATGCCAAATCTAGTCTCATACATATATCAAATCTGCTCTCCTACATGCATCCAACAGGCTCTCCAACAAGCTTCGAGGGGCTTATATGTGGAGAGAAGATGAGAAGTCGGTCATCAAAGACGACACTGTGAACCGAAAAATAATCGTGATTTTTACACAGACATGTTTACTCTTGCATAGACAACCACAGACTCGTGCACATACACTGAGATATATTTATGTGTGTATGACTTCAGAGCTATATGTGGAGCCCACTGGACCAGAATCAGAAACCGTCGCATCACTCCCCCTGTCTTGAGGAAATAAATCCACTGGTGTTTCACTCCCAATATTCAATCTCTCTTTGATCATCAAGCTTTCGGTCTTGCTCAGAAGTGATGTCACTGCTTGGCAATTCATTTATAAAGCTGTACACCAAACAAACAAGTGTACACATACACACACACACACCCACACAACCGCATGCACACATTCACAAACATACTTGAACACTTAGATGTAAACAAAACACTACTACTAAATGACGCAATCTGTAAAAAAAAATGTACGGTAATATATCATTTTTCCATTGCCAACTGTTTTACCGTAACCGATAAGGTCTGTCACCATGGTGCTGCCTGACTAAGAACATAGACACACATCACCAAAATACCATTTCAGCTACGCCCTGTCCTCCACCCCCAACAGGAAGTCATGCCCTTTTCAGGGGAAGCCGGAGGAAGAGGAGGAGGAGAAACAGGTGGAGGAGGTGGGCGGGCTGATGGACCAATGTAGTCACAGAGGAGAGGCTGCTTCTGGACCAATAGGGAGGAAGCGAGGTGGGAAATAGACACTAGACAGTGGGCAGTCGGGAGAGACAGTGGAGGGGACTCTGAAAGGCCGAGATAAGAATTAATAGAGAAAGAGAGAGACAGACAGACAGACCAACAGTCACCCATTTTTCTTTCTTTCTTTGAAGTGCTTTATTGGTTTGTACCCTGTTCCTGGTTAGTGTACTTTTTGCTATGTTATACGTTAAGTCCTTTAACGATATACAATACAAACACACACACACCCACACACACATTTAAACAATAATAAAGATCAATGAAACAGATTCAGTTCACATTGCGTTATGGGGTATGTAAAGATGTAAATGGTGCTTGGGTTAAATTGATAAATCGTGTGTGTGCATGTGTGTGTGGGTGCGTGTATCCATGAGTGTGTGTGTGTGTGTGTTAGGTATTCACATGTGTTTACACCATTCCAGATAGAAAGTGGTGTTGACCAGATCTACAGCGTGGAGATACTGGCAGGAAGGTTGTGTCCTCATGTTTTGTAATTTAATGTTTACAGCATTTACATTGCAACAGACCAAAACGTGTTTGGGCTTAAAAAACATGCACAGGATAGAAATAACACAAATATGGACACATACCCACAAACATAAACTGTAAATAAATATCATGGTCGTGAACTTTTGTCTGTGTATTTGTCTGTGTTTGTGTGAATGTGTGTGTGTGTGTGTGTGTGTGTGTGTGTGTCTGTGTGTGTGTGTGTACGGTGGCTTTTTGTCTCTTTGTGACAAATTACAGTTTTCCTCTCAGCCAGTCCGGAGCCACACGATAACACAGACACACACACACACACACACACACACACACACACACACACACACACACACACACACACACACACACACACACACACAGGGCATACACACACACACTCACACACAGACAGGTTTAGCACGATGACCCGGGGCTACAGCTGGGAAGGGGAACTAGTACTTATGAATGTGTGTTTGTGTACAAGCAAGAGAGAGAGACAAAGACAGTGAGAGAGAGACATTGAGTTGAAAGACATGAAGAGAGCAAGAGAGCAAGAGAGAGAGAGAGAGAGAAAGAGAGAAAGAGAGAGAAAGAGAGAGGGGGGTAGGTATGCAGTTAGGAGTAGAGTGAGGTAGATCAAAGTGTTTTGGCTGGCCAGCCCCTATCATTTACATCCCCCTGTCATTCTCTCTCTCTCTGTCCCTCTCTCTCTCTCTACCTGCCCATTAGACTCCATGCTTAATGACAGGTACACTAATTTGTTGGAGAACAGAGAAAACTATAGAAAGATAGATAGTTGCAGGTGTATGCATCTGTTTTTGTGTGTTTTTGTGTGTGGAAGTGCATGTGACATGTGTGACTGTGTGATTGTGTAGGAAGTAGGTGGTTCAGGAGTCTTGTTGCAAAGGAGAAAGTCTCCCCTCACCTCATATAACTTCACACAGAGAGGGCAGGAGACAGATAGAGACAGGCCATGAGGGAGCAAGATAGAGAGAAGAGGAAAACAAGAAGAGACACCAGCTAGAGGGAGAGAAACAGCAACATGCAATGGTAGTGAAAGACCGACAGAAAGAGAGAAAGGCAGCAAGAGAGAGATAGGGAGAAAGGAGAAATAGAGAGAGCGAGGGAAGTTGAACTATGTCCTCTGACTCATTACAAACATCAAAGGTTAAGGGCTCATTAAATACTCCATAAGGGCCCTGTCTCTGTGTTTCAGAAGCAAGGCTCATAGGAAGAGAGAGAGAGAGAGAGAGAGAGAGAGAGAGAGAGAAAAAGAAAGAAAGAAAGATAGAGAGAGAACGCGCGATAGACAGAGAGAGAGAGCGCAAATGGGACATGAGGGTAGTATCTTTTAGACCTTCTTTTTTTACTTAGTTTATGGGTTAGTCCTACTTACTGGAAACTGAGTGGTTGGTGTGTGAGTGTGCCTGTGAGTGTGTGTGCGCCTGGTTCTGAACTATCTAGAACTGGGGACATCTGCTCTGCACTAACTTATCCATCATATTGTGATCATAAAATATTAATAGATTATAGATAAATAAATACAAACAATAAGTTATATTTTTTTTAATTGAGAGTGAGGAAAAAAACATAAGCCTATCAAGCAATGTAAAGTCCTTTTGTTAAAGATATCAAAGTGTAAAGAACACATGTAAAAGCACATGTAACAGTCTGCAGAAAGATTCTATGTACAGTATTTTACCACAGGAATGATGTGACAATCAAATGAGAAACAGGTCTTGAGGAATTTAAAGTATACTTTCACAACT
>JACYXH010000826.1:3730791-3733291 GCA_026745465.1 Lota lota
AACAGTTTTCCTAGGACTCGTTCCAGGCAGTGTAGGGTCTCACACATATTTGACACAAACTGCTGTCTCTCATTATCTCTCTCACTCTATTTGCATCTGGAGCCAGACAACCACAGAGCCGGACAGTTTTCCTCACCATGTTGCGTACTGTATAATACACACACACACAGAAGCAGACACACACACACCTAAGACCCCATTGGAAGTCTTGACTCATGGTCGTAAACCTAAATCTCATAATGCTTTGGCAGCGGCGCTGGTGAGAAAGCATGATGACATCACACTCATGCACGCGCACGCACACATAATTAATAGAGCTGGCTTGGTGACACAGGATGAGTGTCTGACAAAAACCCAGGAGGTACCTCTCTCTATACCCCTGGCTGTCTGTTAACCACTGACAGACAGAAACACATACGCATGCCTCAGGCCTGTCTGTTTAGTGGTCTCATTAGCAGGCAGTGGAACAGAAACATAATTAACCGAGGGGGGTGGGTGGGTGGGGGGGCGGGGGTAGAAAGAAAGACTGAGACATGTTGAATGAATGTTGGCATCCCTGATTTAGCAACCAAGTTATTTTCAGATTTCAAATCGGATTCACAGCCGGTTCATCTTTATAGTAGACAAACTTATACAAGCAAACGTAACTTACAGCAAAATCTTTAAAATACAATTCAAAATTTGATTGAATATACCAGTAAAGCCTGACCAACCAACTTATTGGCTGACTGACTGACTTGGAATTAAGAAAATACCTTCAAATGATGGTTGGAGTTGATGGCCAACAGAAAACCCTGTAACACAAGCTGTGGATAGACTTAAACTATGGGAGAGTGAAAAAACCCTGGCCCTACTGCCTTTCTCCACGAGGCTCTGTGTTAAAGAGCTCAGCCGTGAGCAGGAAGCCGTCTAGTTGCTGGTGTTGATTGACCACGCTGTGTAAAGTGAACGATTTTCATTTGCATATACTGACAAACATCACAGAACAAGGATCTACAACAGCTGCATATTTTAATCGTTATTGTTTGTATATTTCACACATTGATCATAATAATATTGACTTGAAATTATTAGTATTTCAAATAAAAAACAAAAACATTATTGTGCCACAACAGTCCAGGATCACAACATGACCTGCCGTTTTTCACTTTATCTGGATTTGGGGTTTGTTTGTTTGTTTGTGAGTAAGAAAAAGGTTGTAATCCAAGACTGTACGACCCCACCAGGTCCTTCGGTAAGCCGCGCCCACCACCACCAGGAAATATAACCACGTCCTCCCGCTGGAACCCAACAACACACACGCCACATGGGTCTGTCCGGTAGAAGATCCATGGCGCGTGGGTCCGCTCCTCCTCCCCCTATGCTGGCTGTGCTGCTGCTGCTTAACCCCCTGCTCAAGCTCCCCTGTTTCTGTTTTGTCAAAACAAAAAAGGCGAACCAGATGCTAACTCCGGGCAGCTGATGGGCGATTCCAGTCCTCCCATTAAAAACACACAAAAAACCATTTGGTAAAAATATAAACCGGACCAGGGTTGATGGAGGAAAACAAATAATCAACCCCTGACATTGAAACCACGTGTACTCTACCTTTTATGGCCCTCAGTCTCTGACTGCCAGACTGCAGACCCCTTAATCGGCCTGTTTACTCATTAACGGAGCCCACTGCATCAAGCTGAACCAGATGTTGACTGGTTACCCCTGGTTACCAGACCAGCTTCACCAGGCCGACCCAAGGGAAAGCGCGGCGAGATGTTAAGGGTTATGTGCCGTCTGCTTGCAGAACAGCATGTAAACTCCAGAGCAACTCCAGTACATGGGCCGGGCGTATGAGTTAGTGGAGGATGGTGAGGATGAGTTAAATAAGGCAGCTTCAGCATAGACAATGGACACCCCCACCACCACCATTAATGCAACTACCACCTCCCTGGCTTCCATAGGCTGGTGACAGATGTCAGTCTGGGTGGGGAGGTGGAGGAGGAGATGCTGGTGGAGGAGGAGAAGAGAGAAAAGACAAGTGATTCTCTCCTGGGAGGCGAGTCTTTAGGGGTGCTGTTTTGGTTGAGATATCATCTCTCACATCAGCTCCTGGTCCTGCTCAGGCTCGGAGGAGTGAAGAGAGGAAAAGGAGGAGCAGGAGAGAGGAAGAGGAGAGTGAAGCAGCAGGGGAGGAGCTCTGCGGATCGGAGCCGGTGTCAGGGAGGAACGAACATCCGGAAATGCCGCACAGCGCTCCGATGACCTCACACTGCATCGTTAAGTCATTAATTAATAACTTCTCGTTAAGAGGCTCGTTAAGCCAGGTGTTCCGGTGTTCTGTCCCGTTTGCAGGTGTTCTCCCTCCCAAGGCGGCCGGTACGGCAGGGAGAGGGGGAGGCGGGTGAGGGTGGGGGGCAGGGGAAGGTGTGGGTGTCCTCAGTCGGTGGGCACGGGGAGTATGCAGATGTGGAGGAAGTTGTCGGGGTGGCTGAGGTGCTCGCTGAGCCACTGGAGAGGAGTCTCC
>JACYXH010000826.1:3738291-3795791 GCA_026745465.1 Lota lota
GGATCTCTTGGGGTGGAGGTGGGTGGTGGATGTGGGGGGCAAACCCCCTCCAGACATAACAGAGGAGTAAAGGGGTCTATTCAAATAAAACTTTATTTGATGTTTGGAAGATCACAGAGGAGAAGGAGAGCCGTAGATCTTCAGCTTTGTGTGACCCACCCTCCCACTGTCACAGAAAAAAAACAGATCACACACACGCACTCAGATACAAGCGCCCCTCTGAAACACACGCCCCGGGTCTGCCTAATCCAAACACACCGGCATAATCCCGGGCTATCGGGACCACTCATCTACAAAATGAGGGAGAGACGGAAACCAAACAAGCGACCGGGACACAAAAGGAGCGCAACTTTCCCTGTGATCAGCCGAGCGCAGCCGGCAGACTCCTCTAGTGAGGAGGAGCAGGAGGAGGAACAAGAGGAGGAGGAGAGCAGGGAAAAAGGGGGTTTATCCTCAAAGACATGAAAGACAAAGAGGGAAGAAAAAAGGGAAGAGATGTGAAAGAGAATACACCAGACAGAAAATGAAAGAGCGAGTGCTGTAAGGTGCACGTAAGCACTATATTAATATAGAGTTTGATTTGATTTGTGACAGGAAGAAATAGAACAATTAACGTAAGACTGAATTAAAGATGGAAAGGGATAACATAGAAGGAGTCTGGTAAAGTGAAACAAGTTTGCCAAATATATAAGGAGTAACATGGAGCAGAATTAACATTAGCATTTAACTTAAAAACCGGCTGAACAAAGGTAGGCACATTTAAAAGAGAGATAAAGGGACTGATAGACAGAGAGGAAGATGGGTTGAGAGATAGCTGCTGGATGATTACATAGCAAACATACAGACAGAAGAACGGAAACAGTTAATTAGAGTCTGGACAGAACTAGCAGTCAATCGGTAGCTGGCTAACTCTAGCAGCGTGTGATTTAACAGACAGGTAGCGGTACAACCCCATGTAGAGTGCCATGCGGTATATATTTATTTATTTATATAGCCATGCAGTGCCATAGATAGCCACATAACTACATATCTTGTCAGAATGATAATCAGACAGGTAGCCATCCGGACAGAGAGTCACATGTTTAAACGGATAGCCATATAAAGCTATGTAGAGTGCCATACCGTGATATATTTACAGCCGCAGAGCGACATAGCTAGCCACATAGCCACGTAACTACACATCTTTTCAGAATGCTAATCAGACAGGTAGCCAGACAGGCAGGTAGCCAGACAGATAAGTGAAAGAGGAGGAGGCGTTCTTAATAACACTGCTTGTTGACTCCTTCATGCCGGTGATTCCTGTGCGGGCTCTCTGTCCTAACAACCTATTGTCCATCCACTGGCTTCCTCCCACCGCTTCTCCAGACACAGGCCTGTTTTGACTGCAGGTTCACTCCGCCCTCTTTCTCTCCACCATCTCCCCCCACCCTAGCTCTGATCCAAACCTCCCCCTCCCACCTCCCCCTCACATCTTTTCCTCTGCTCTCTCTCCTGTTCACTGTATGCAGTGAACAGGGAATCACATGGGAATCTGTGATAGGGCTTGTTGTTCAGGTTTCATGACTACCTGAGAATACTGTCACTCGACTGTGTCATCCCTGCCTGTTCTGGGGTGGTCTGTTAGAAAACTGTTTTTATATGTTATGGGTTAACGTTCTTGGTATATTAGAGTCATTGTATTCTCTATGTGGGTGTATTGTAGAAAGGTAGTATTGTTGCCGTATTGTTGCAGGTCTGTGTGTGTGTGTGTGTGTGTGTGTGTGTGTGTGTGTGTGTGTGTGTGTGTGTGTGTGTGTGTGTGTGTGTGTGTGTGTGTGTGTGTGTGTGTGTGTGTGTGTGTGTGTGTGTGTGTGTACACTGTAGTACTGTTAGAAGTGAGCGAGCGGCGAGACGGCCGAAACAGTTTTTGAATGAACGGCCTGTCACTCATCGTCTGAAATCAGACCAGAGAGGAAACAGAGCGCCGCTAATTAAATACACACAAAGTGGTTATAAGTGTGTCAGAGGTTAAGATGTGATTTCCGTCACTCAACCTCAAAAATACCATCCTCCATTTCTCCTCCATCTTCTGACTCTTTGTCCCCACTAGCCATAGCTTCTGAAGTTAACCTGCATTATCTCTTCTCTCTCTCGCTCTCTATCTATACAGATGGATGTTTATTATTCCTTTGTGTTCAGACTCCAACGACACTGCTGTGTCTCACTGCTCACCTTTTAAGGCCTCCTTTTCTCTTTCATCTCATCTGTTCTGATCTTTTTCTTCTCGTCTTGGTTACCTCCACCTGAATCTCTAAAACACACCAAATCACTGACGCATCCTACAGTCTCTTTTCTCCCTCTTCATCTCTCCGTCTCTATTCTTTTACTTTCATCCCTCTCCTCTTCCTCCAGCTGACTACCACTATTACCCCACCCACCACCAACCCTCAACATCACATTTTATCTGTGAGAGTGGATCTCTGGTGTCCCTCTCCCGTCTGCGCAAACATGGGTTGTTGAACCTTTAAAAACGTGAGCAGGAGAAACTCCTGCTTCCTGTATTAGATAAGAGACCCGATGGGGTTCTCGATGATTCAAAATCATTTCCAACACCAACCCGGCCATCTCAACGCAACATTCAAGGTCATTATCTTAGTCACGTCTAGGGTTGTCTGGGGGTGTGAAGATTGGTTGTTGTAGAGGATGTGAACATTCAGGGGAATTTCTGGGCTCTGGAAAATGTAAATACATTCTTGGCTTGATTTTGTGAATTTCTAAACAACTAACAACTGTTTAGTTACATGTTTCATACTAAATGCTTCTAGGTTGTATTTGCGATAGATGTGGAGACGTGCCCTCCGAAAAGGGTGAAACATTTCAGCTGTGAGCCTTTAGTTAGTCAGCTATTATTTCAAAATACTCCATGTTACAGTCTCCCTGATAGTTGCTCTCATTGCGGCCTTAAGTACGTCTTGGCTATTACAAGAAATGAAAATTCCTTGCCAGACATGTTTTGCATGCATCTCTGACGATGACGGGTACAATAGAGGTGTGAAAAGATACAAAGAAACAGTTATGCTGTTATGGTGGGGTATGTGTGCCAAACACACACAGAGACCAAGATGGCATGCACATGGCACATTGTGTTTACCAAGGAGTTCAGTTGTTACTACGGATAGAGATAAAGAGCAAGATATCAAAAGGCCCATTTAATAGTATATCACTGCTCAACAGACCGTCCAAATTGTAACTATCCCATCTTGAATGGTGCAAAGGCTGCAGTGAAATTTACCTGGTCACCCAAGTGTGTAATGCTGGAGGATAGTTAGCCGATTTTGGGCCCGATTTCCCCCTTCCGACTGTGGTCAGCAAAGCCCTAATTTGTTGATGGTTCTACCGATTTCTTTTGCCAGATTCTCCTCTGGTGTGGGTATGTTAAGAGGGGCCTCACTGAGTCGAAATCGCAAATATTAAACATGTTGAATATTTACGATTAGTTATTTACTAGTTATTAGTTATTTACACACTAGATGTAGTGTGGGGGGAATCCCGACAATAGCTGAGTAGGCAGGCAATTGATTGTGATGTGGGAAAAACGATAGCCAACAATTCATCAAGAAATCCTAACACAAGCCATGGCAGCAAAAACAAAAATGAGGTGGTCTTCCGAAATGGAGGAACAGCTTGTGGAGTTTAACATTTTCCGGAAAAAAAAAAAAACGACTGCAAAAGCTAGCATAGCTAGTTCCTCCTGAACGTCTTCGGCCATGTTGTTTACACTAAAGTCCCGATTTTGATCGCGAGAGATTGGCGAGATCTCCGGTTTTGAAAATCAAGACTGGGTTGTTGTGGAATGGAATCAGTTAGTGTGTGGTGTGCTGTGTTGGCAAAATCGTTTCCTTCCCCACACCCATCTACCAAAACAGTTAAATGTATCATAATCTATCGTTAGGTGTGTGGTCTCTCACATTTTCTAAATTTGAAAAGTGTGTGTGTGTTAGTATATAAATACTGTAAAACTATTTTAGCAGGCTGTCCAGTGTATGAGTGTGTCTATGTGTACATGCTTGTGTGCATGTGTACATACCATAATGTGCGATGGCTGCAGGATACATCTCTTTCAGCAGGTCTCCCAGTGTGCGTGTGCATGTGCATAGGTGTGCGTCTGTGTGTGTACGTACCGTCGTGTGCGATGGCTGCAGGATACATCTCTTTCAGCAGGTCCCCCAGTGTGTGTGTGTGGCCCTCGGGCGAGACGGGCCGAAACAGTTTTTGAATGAACGGCCTGTCACTCATCGTCTGAAATCAGACCAGAGAGGAAACAGAGCGCAGCAAATTAAATACACACAAAAGACACACACCTTCACTACACTTTACAGACAGCTGGTGAAATACAGTACGGTACATTCAAAGCTCATACGTATGTACCAAGACAATGTACCTAGACATAGACATGCAGCACTTATTAACTGAACACAACTGGGTTATATATTTAAACAAAATAAAAGTACTACTGACACAACAGTTTTCATTACATGTTACATTGTCAGGTCTTTATGTTAACATGTACAGTAAGGGGATTCAGCCAGTGGACTGTACATACAGTATAGACACCATTATGTCTTGGTGCCAGTAAAACACAGGTGCATTGTTAAGGAAAGCATTGAATCAATGTCTCAATTAAAACAACATAAGTTCAGACAATATCATAACGAAAGTGCAGCTGGAAAGCATCCTTAGAAGCAACATTAACTGGAGCGAGTCATTGTTGATAGCCATTACATTAGACAATACTATGTTTAAATAAACATGACCTGCTCATTTATGAAATATGCACACAGTACACAGGTTAATATGAATGAGTGTGGGACGTTTGAATTACTGAGAGTAAAACCATTCACATCTACTGCATGAGGAGTGTTAGCAGGAGGCGATAGGTTGTGAACCAGCGTGGCTGCAAGGAAAGGATGTCAAGCAGATTAAGATTTAGCGATCGTCCCCGTTCCACATGTGTTCCGAGTGAGACTGACATGTTATTACGACATAAATCTAAATAAAATGTGTTTATTGCTCGCTGAGTAAGTGGAAGAATGACAGGCTCTTTTCAATATAGTCCCAAATGGATTAGTGTACACGCCAAAAAAAATAGTAACTTTGTGACTAAGTAAGTAGAACCATTTGACACTTAAATGACATCTGGGGGGGATTTTCTCTGTTAGCTAATGCTAAGCTTATGCTAACTTCTGACACTAATGTTAACTTCTACATTTTATGTCACCTCTACTCTTTCTCTGGTTACATTTTACACGCATCAGTCTGGGCCCCAAGGGCACTCAGGAAAATACTTAACATAACATCCCATTGCTGGGAATGACAACAAACCTAACAACCTTTCCCGACACTCCAGCCACAGCATGCCATGTACCTGACGAGCTCTAGAACAGGCAGGACCAATTGAACCCCAGGAGGCAGACATATGATGCGTATTTATGACTGATAGTTGTACTACACCGACCACTGTGTTATCAGGGAGAGATCCCATTCATGAAGCCTAATTACAACCTTTCTAGAACGCAAAGGATGAATAATAGGGCGGATAGGTAAGACAGTAGGACAAATGGATAGATAGGTCTAAAACAAACAGGATCATTGCTTGGATTCCTAAATGGCCAAGTGATCTACACAACCTTTTGTAACTCAGTAAACGCTATGCTGCCAAGCAATTCTGGAACAAAGCTTTTGTTCTTCGAAAAAGGCTCCAAGACGAAAACCTAGTCATCACCTCAGACTGAAGTTAAATATTAAATGGGCCCTTGTTACTAAGTGACAAAGCACTAGTTCTATGCGACAGGATGTTTCCTGCCTGCTAAAACCTCAGGTGCGAATGCGCCTTTCTGCTGAGCTTCAGAGATTGGAGCATCTTACTTTTGCTGTGCTCCTACCTTAATTAAATCAACCATTCTAAGTAGAAAACCACACACTTAACCTTTCAAGTAGTTCCTGCCCCCTCTGTGACACAGTAAAGGAAGCTTCCTAACCCTCTCAGCGCCTGAGCTACTGTCTTCCTGACATGACCAGCAGTCGAACTGACCTCCATTTGCCACCATGCGCACCAGTTATTTAACTCTCATTTTTGTTTCTCCATTTCCTTGGGGCCATAACCATGGCACTGATGTAAACCTAGCCTTAAAAGAAGGCTGGATGTTCTGTGTGGCAGGCCTTTTCTGGAAAAGCCTCCTCTGCACTACGTGGCAGGAGATGATGAGCATGATGATGATGATGATGATGGTGATGTGGGGCTCACGCAGGACACCCAACCCGGACCGGCCCTGCGAGGTGTCAAACGAGAGAGTCCCGATACACAATAGGGCCCTAATCCTGGGGCGGTGAAAAGGAAACCGGCGATGAACCAGATCGGATAACGGAGCGGTAACTACACACCGCGGAGCCGGGCCACAGAACACAAGGCCCTGGAGGTGGCGGTGGCGGCTGAAAGGCGTCAGGCCGGGGTCTCGGGTGACGCAGAAAGAGTGACTCACCTCCAGGAAACACGGCAATTTGTGCGAGAGCTGGAGCGGAGAGAGTGCGCGCTAAGTGACAGCTACTTCGTTGCATTTTTAAAAGCGGCCGGCCGTGAATAATTGATCCGGGCGGCCATACAAAGGAGAGCGGCACCATTGAGCCCCGGGGGAGAGGAGCGCGATACTGTTTTGTATGAAGACACTTTCTTTTCAGATAGCAAGACACCTTAGCTGGCACGGAGACGCGTGGCAACGGGCGAGGGAGGGGCCGGGTGGATGAGGTGTCGCTCAGAGAGAGGTGAGAAGAGACGAGTCGCTCTTGTTGAGTGAAAAGACTAGTGGAACTCAAGCCGGGGCCTAATTGCCCGCGTTGGGATTCAATTCGCCTAATTGACGGTAAAACAATGGCGGTTGGTAGGCAAATGTCAGTCAAAATGAGTTTCCATAGGCGGCGTAGAGGTGCAGAGAGGGTTCCACTGACCTCTTAGACCTGCCATTGGTAAATTAAAATTCCAACCATATAATACTCAAAGCCGGCAGTTTCCCTGAATTTGAAACGCACGCCTGTCGTCCGGGACACAGACTTGGGAATCCTGCATTATTTATTTCATGACCAGGTTGTCTCACGGAGCAAATAATTCAATTGTGTATGTCTTTCTTCTGGTCTGACGGGTTACATGGACCGTTGTGATTGGTCAGGTTAATAATCTAAAAAGTTCCAAAGCAGGCTAGCGATAGATTATCTTTCTAAATAGTACATTTCAAATGATAAAAAAACTTGAGCATCAACATTAATTCAGTGTGAACTGCACTTCATACCCTGAACACGTGACAACTTGATACATGATACATTTGATTGCATGATACATGCAATCAAATCTAAACGCAAATCCCAACACAGAAACTGTGGGCAAACCAATTTCCTTTTGTAAAGTTTTCAATACATTTGTATTAAAAACTAAATACTTAAATACTATGTTTTTAAATATATTTAATATTTAAAGATGTACCTGGTCACTGTACATAGGCTAACACCACATTGCAACACACAGACCATTATGTTAACGTGAATACAAGTACTTAAACTGTCATGTTTATCCCTTGTTTTGTGTTCACTTCAGTCATTTTGAAAGAATCAGAATGTGACAGACCAGTCTGTCATTGACATTATCGACCAGTAAAAACATTTAAATGAGATCTCAAGATTAGATCATTAGAGCAACAGTAACATGCAAACCACGTGAATCATGTCTCCTTAAATATGTATTTAGTCAGTTATGTTCAAACAAAACTGCTCTTCTGAATGTAACCTCACGAGACAGAGAGGCAACGGGAGAAAGTGTAATGTCTTTTGAACTTGAACATGGTCAACCTGTTTCTGTTTGAGACTACTTTGAGAGCAGCAGGAGGCACCGTCACAACTCACAATTCAGCTTTAGTTCAAAGAAATATTTGCATCTTACATCCTCCCTCTCTCTCTTGCATGCCAAGCCTCTCACCTGGAGCCTAAGGCACCACGACAAACCATAATTTCCACTCCCTAAATGTCTGGTAATTGTCTGTGTAGTCGCCCGCATAACAGCACCCTCCCCGTCTCTTCGCGCACACTCCCTCATGTCTCCCTTTCCCATTCCAAGACGACATCCAGGTAATAAAGGCTGCATTCTCACAGGAACGCCAAAAATCCTCCGAGGTAACTTACTACCAGAAACAAACGCTATAGCGGGGGACCGCCTGGCCTGGCATCAGGGGTCTATTGGGAGTAAGTCCTTAGTCACAGATGAGTGGTTTGTGTGTGCATCTGTGGGGGGGTGGGGGGGGGGGGGGGAGTCGGAAAGGAAGACATACCTGTGGAGCAACAATGCAAACGGTCTTTAAACAACAAGCATAGTAATTTTCACTTTCCACGCGGCGAGACATTTACTCTGCCACCCCCCAGGCTCTTTGAATCAGAGTGCGGCCATTCCTGGAGCAGGAAGAGGCAAGCGCATGCCAATCAACAGCTGACTACAAAAGCAGTCTGTCGGCAGGTTTGGCGGGACTACGCACGAGATTGCATCGCACGCACGCAAAGGCAGGACCAGGGCCTCCAGCACAGCGCCCCGTCTGTCTACAGTCGAAGCACACACAGACAAGCGCGAACACAAACACACATCAGCAGGCACAAAACAAAACGGAAAAACATGCCTGCACGCACATGCTCGTCGTTCCCGCAACTCCCCTCCCACACACACACACACACACACACACACACACTAATACACACACTAATACGAGGCCCATGCCGAGGTGTCTTCTCCGTGAGGAGTGCACGCCAGACGGAAGTGAGCTCTCTGTTATTTGGCGCGAGCGTTGTCATTAATTCTGCCAGCATCAAATACAGCACATGTTATTTAGGCTAAAGACCTCAATCTGGTCCTGGAGGCGGGAAACGGGGGGGGGGGGGGGGGGGGGGGGGTGACACTGAGCCACCAGCAGTACAACAAACAGGAGAGTGGAGCTTCTGCAAAGGTTTAGAATGACCTAAACCTCCACAGGACATTTATTCTCAAATGTTTTCCCTCTTTACAAAATGTTCTTCATTTCTTCAGTGGGCTTCATTTCAACAGGTGTCTGTTGTTTTGTCCTTGAGACAAAGGCTAACTCACACTCACACACACATAGCCCGCTAGCAACTACCCAGTTGGGAAGAGTTAAAGATATATACATACATACATATATATATATATATACATACATATTTAAATATAAATATAGACATATACACATACATACAGGCAAGCCCACACACACTTCCCGGAACATGGAATGTTAAAGTGGAATCCTGTCTGCACCTTTTTCAGGTTCACTTCAGGAGTGTTCGGATGTGAATAAATAGTAGGACATAAATATTTGTTTCCGTGACCGGAACAAGTCCTCGTTATTCCCCTCAGCCATTTCCCACCGTCAACCAAAACTCTCTCTGCTGCCCAGCTGGTTTTCCCCCGCCATCACTGTCTGGCTCACAGCACCCTCATGGTTTCCAGGCCCGGACCAGCCGCTTATTCACCAGAGCGTTTGGGAATTTCAGCCGCATCAGGAGCGCAGGAGAGGGGGCCATGCAGAAGATATGGCGTGGGTGTGAGGATGAGGTGTCTGAGAGGGCTGGGGTTGTGGGGGGAGGGGGGAGAATCCCCAGGTCCCTATAGCCTGCTGCCTACACACCGCATGAGTGGAATGGCAGTGAATAGATTCACATAGAGCTTGACTGGTTTGACTACATAAGAGCAGGTGGAGGTGGGGATCATTAGCGCAATAGGATGAATACCCTTAGTCACCTCATCTGGGAATCTCCGAAACTTTCCCTACGGCCCGGCCCGTGGATGGGATCCAACAGATTGCACTTTTTTTGTTTTCACACACAGGCAAATGTGCGCGGACACACACGCAAACATACGGGCTTGGTAGGACACCACCCACGGTCTTTGTTTATTAGAACTGAAGCACGCAGCGGTTTAAGAGCACTCTGTTGTTATAGGAGGTTATGACTACAAAGCACTTTACCTTCGTCTCCATTTGGCTCACCCATGCACAGTATTTGGTGCAAACTCATTCATGTGTGCTGGGTTAATTGATAAGGCTTGGAAGTGAGCGGTGCTAATCCGGTTTCTCGTAATGCCGCCTCCAGCTCAGGCAAATGATACTGAACCCCCCCCCCCCCCCCCAAAGCATTTACATGGCCACTCAATTTATGGCATTGTGCCATGTGCTGTAACTATAGCTATGATTGGTAACTTCATGTCATTCATGTAAACACGCTCATAGATCAATTAAAATACTGTAAAGGAAAGAAAACCTTAATGTACAACTGAGTCTAGACGGACCACTCTACCACGAAAAAATATGATAGTAACAACAACATAATTATTCAACATTTTTGGTATACTTTAATTTTTTTATGTGATTGAATTGACTTGACCATGCTCTCAAGTGAAATAAGACTTTCAAATGATTTCCAAAAGACATAACCACCTGCTCATGTTGGAGTTGGTAAAAGAGATAACAAGCATGTTTGAAGCCAATTCACTGGCTTAGTTGCATGCTTGTAAAGTATGGTACACAAACCAAGTCACCTAGCACCATCTAGTGGGCATTCTGACGGGACACGTACTACTATAAATCAGCAATTTCATACTGTTTTTGTAAAATACTGTATCACCCGGTATCTCCAAATATAGTTTCTGTTTTTCTTATATGCTTAATCAATGGTGTACTGAACAGGGCCCACTTGTGGTGTGCTTGAAATCCGTTGCCTTCAATCACTCAATAACAATGCAGCATTTTTGCAGAAATAATCAAAAACCCAATAAAGGACAAACCAGTGCAAATATGTTCTGCAAAACAGAAGGCCATAATTAACCTCTGACTTTACAAAAGGGTGTGATCTCATGGAGAAAAAACAGGCAGATGACAGCTCCCCAGGGAGCTACTGCAGTAGCTGTTGTGAGACTGCTGTCTAAGCCACAGGTTTCACATGGTTAGCCATTGTGTGTTCGTATATAGTGAAGAACACTGGTCCATAGCTCCATGTTGTAATATAATTTGCAGTTGATACTATTTTAGACAGTTCCAACAGTACAGAATCAACTACTCCTGACAAAAGAAAGACCTCATACTTGTACTACTTATAAACATTCATTGGGAATTGACTTGGTATTAGTTTGTGTGTGTGTGTGTGTGTGTGTGTGTGTGTGTGTGTGTGTGTGTGTGTGTGTGTGTGTGTGTGTGTGTGTGTGTGTGTGTGTGTGTGTGTGTGTGTGTGTGTGTGTGTGTGTCTGTGTGTGTGTGTGTGTGACTGACCTGGTATATCCTGAAGGGGATGTACCTGAAGCCCCCCTCTTCTGTGGGATACTCCATCAACTTCCTGTTCATGGCCCAGAACTGATCAAATTTGTCTGTAAGAACACACACACAATGTATTGGTGTCAGGGCTTTAATATTATTTTGTGTAATAAGAGGGACAGAAAGAGATTGAGTGACCAAGAGAAGACAGAAAGAAAGATACAGAGAAAGCGTGAGTTAGAACAAGAGCTAGTTAGAACCTGATCCCTGCTCAGTTAGTTTCTCACAAACACACCCACACACTCAAGAGAGCGAGAGCGAGAGCGAGAGAGAATACAACTGGCTGATATGAGGGGTTAAAGGCCCCGGGGACCAGCCCTTGGTCAAGGCTTAACAAGAGACAGATTTACACCTCTGCCGATTCATCACGAAACTGACCTGGTTAAACACACTCAAGCGGTGTGTACATTCACTAACACTCATCCATTCCATCATCCTGTCATAATCTCTCTCTCTCTCTCTCTCTCTCTCTCTCTCTCTCTCTCTCTCTCTCTCTCTCTCTCTCTCTCTCTCTCTCTCTCTCTCTCTCTCTCTCTCTCTCTCTCTCTCTCTCTCTCTCTCTCTCTCTCTCTCTCTCTCTCTCTCTCTCTCTCTCTCTCTCTCTCTCTCTCTCTCTCTCTCTCTCTCTCTCTCTCTCTCTCTCTCTCTCTCAGCAGGGATCAGGAGCTCTGATTTAACAAAGCGCTCATTTAGTCCAGAGTGAGAGGGAGGAGGTTCCACTTACCGGCGGACGCATGTGGGTGTTTGGGTGGGGAAAAACACGGAGGCTTCAAAGCATATTCCTGTGGGGGCTTTTGTGTGTGGTAAGAACATATGGAAAAACTGTGTGCGTAGGTGAAAATGTTTGCCTTATATGCCTGTGGATGTGAGTATAGTCATATCATATGCAAGATTGCATGTGCGTTGGTCTCTCATGGTTCGGATTTCTTTGTGGTATGATTATTTATCTATTGTGTGTGTGTGTTAGCATGTGTGTGAGTGCGTGCCTTACCATTTTGCAGGCCCATCCACAGCTGTTTGTGGTCTTTCTTCTGCATATCGTTGATGACTTGGCTCTTGTGTTTCAGTGCGTCTGCCTCTTTGATGCAGGACATAAAGTGAGCCTCTATCACAGAGTTTGATAGGCAGTGGAGGAGGTCGCGTTCTGGAAAGTTCTGACACACACACACACACACACACACACACACACACACACACACACACACACACACACACACACACACACACACACACACACACACACACACACACACACACAGTAAGACCACACACACATGTGACTGTGTAGACAACTATTGGTTGGATAGCTAAATTGTCACACGCAAAAGAAAAGGCCATTTCAATCTTCTTTACCTTGAAGTGCACAGTGATGCTCCAGGGCAGTGCAGTGTTGAGGGCGTGGAGGTCAAACAGCACTCCAATTGGATAGTGCCTGCAACCAGGAAGTACCAAACAGGAAACGAGGGAATGAGGTCATGCAGGTTGATACCAATGGATGATGTATTTAGGCTGAAGAGGATGTTTTACCATGAAACAACCGTCAATGTCTGCATATCACTAGCAGTCATGGTAGGAAAAATATGATACTAGAGGCACATATTGGAAAGTAACAAATACTTCTATCCCTAAGCTTTAATTCAGGATTTACATCAGATTCTAAACACCGGGGGGGGGGGGGGGGGGGGGGGGGGGGGGGAGTTATATTTTATCCTGTAGACTGATCTAAGAAGTTCCATATCATCCAACAGGGACATCATTCGCTGTTATTTTAGATGCTTGTCATTATTCATAAGAACTAGACTTAGATAAACAAACCAAAACTCTAATTTACTAGTGCGATACCTTCTTACCAATGTTAAGTAACTACATATGAAATTTGCTAGGTGGCTCTTCGTAATAATCTATTATGTTCTGCTGACACCTTGTGGTATACTCCTGAATCTACCCCCGACTACACCGGTGTGTGACTTAATGTGAGTACACTTACAGGTAATTAAAGGAGCAGGTAGGGGTCAAAAGTATTGTTCAAGGATGCCTACAGGCAGGCTTAGGACATTGGGGATAGAAACCCAGTACCTTTCATCTGGGAGTTGAACATCAGTGAACAGTGAATCCTGCCCATGTATCCATTATAATAATAATTCCAGTCCATCCATATGTAATTTAGTGTTGTGTCGATCATTGCTCACCATTTCAGCGGCGTTCCCTCATACTCAAACCACATCTCCTCCACGTCCTCTGGCTTCACTGCCTTCAGGAAGTGCTTCTTCACCTTGTCCGTGACCAGGGTCAGGTAGCTCACCCTGGGCAGAAGCAGCTGGGGGACATAATGTACAGGGTGGACATCAGGAGGAGCTGCATTAGTCCAACAGGTTGTTAACACAAAGGAATCAACACAACATGCTCTGTTTCCATTATGGTCATCAAATGCTTCATTTGAATGCTTTATGATCAGAAATGCTAAAAAATGTTGATTTACATGAGATATAAAAACATTTTAGAATAAGTAAAAACTAAAATGTAGTTCACAAAACTTTAAGATTTATATCCAAAAAAAGCAGCAAGCATAGAAATTAAACTTAAATCTCTTGCTGTAATGTTTTATGGAGGAGCCCTTCACTGGGAATAATAACGAATCAAGCTGAACGTCCAACATCCGACTAACCCAATTTAATTTATAAAAATGACCCTAAAAAAAAAACTTCTCTAGTGTAGACATTCTGTAATGTCTAATGTCCGTTTCTAAATTTTGCTGACCAAGAGTTCAGCTAAAAGCATGATCCCCTCTGAGTCATAGAAACATGAATCAGTCTGCTGTAGCCAATAGAGTAAAACCAAATATCTGGACAGACCAAGGTGAGGGGCCCGGTATACAGTATGGGTTGTCAAGGAAGAAACGAACATAGAAAGGCTCTGCCTCTTTCTCCGTGACCTCATCCTGGTAGAGTGCGAAGCAAGTAGGAATGCGGCCGAACCACACGTCTCTCAGCACGTCCTTGTCATCTGCCATGCTGTTGTTTCTCTAAGTGTCTCATACAGAAATACCTTGGGATGCCGTCCTGAAGATCTCTAAAGTCTACACGTATCATCAACAGAGCAAAGAGAACAGCATTATTTCAACTTTCCGCTGTACAATAGCAATTGTAGATGACTAACGTTACAATAACAAGGAATAAATTATAATCCATCTGGACCTTCATACATTCATAACATTTTCAATCCTTTTTTCAAAGACGTTTAAATAGTTTGATATAATTAACTAAACGGTTCAACACCTGTTCAACAATATTCCCCACATCCTGCTCCGCAAAATACGCAGCATCAGTGCAAAATCGAACCTAGCTTGGGCTAGTAGCTAGCCAGTCACAATGGCAATCCAGGTCTATTTTAAAAGAAAAAAAACGATTCCCTGTATGGTGGCAATGTTGACCGAGAACATAAAGATACCGACATGTAACCGAGGAATATTCATTGATTCAAATCTTACTTTTCTTGAGCTTAATCAATTGGTTTAGTAGGAAGGGCCGTGGCAGTGTTGTCATTCGTTTGTCAATGGAAAGACTTTATTTTTCCACTGACAACAGCGACATCAATTGCTCACTTTTGGTAATGTAGTTTCAAGGTATTGTGGAATACATATAGAAAAGATTACGAGAAGGTTATGTTATATAAAAAATATCAGCAACTACATTATTATTATTTTGGTGGGTCATATGTGGTGTTATAATGTATCAGAGCTTTTCGAATATTACATAGGTGCCGTTTATTCCACAACAACTATGGCGGATGTTACGTTCTACTGTTGATGCCTCATCAGTACGCGACGTACTTTAGCGCTTGACGTAATTTCTGGCTGTTCGTTTTGTTGTGGTCAGCAGCCGCAGCAGTAGCGGTATGGAGAACAAGGTTGAAATGGATAATCTGGAAATGCGGATTCAGGTGTTGGAGAGTTCTATTTACGGTGAACGGCGGAATAAAGGTGGAAAAGTCGTAAAGGTTAGTCCAGGAAGTTTACAGGTGAAAACAAGCAGACGGACCTAAGATGTTAGCCATGCCAAGCTAACAGCAGAGCGCTTGCTATGCTGTCAGTGAACGCCCTTTTTGATAAATCCCAACATCTCCATCTACTAAACATGTTCAATAAACGATTAAAAGACCTCCAGTATTAAATAAATAAAAACACGACTGTTATTTGTAAAACATGTGTCAAGTGCTTAGTGTGTTTAGTGTTTCTTTTTTGTTCATTTATTGTAGTGCACGGAGTCTCTGTCTAGGATTCAAGCAGCTCTGGCTAACACGGCCAACAAGAGAGAGCGAGTGAAGATCTTGCACAAGAAGAGTGAGTTAAAGAACATGTGTGGCAATGGATCGGAGCTAATCAATAGAACACATTGTTCATATATAGGCCTAATTGTCTAAACTCCCTACGAAGTTTGAATGGCCTTTATTTGTTAGCAATCTCTAGTTTACATGAATGCAATGTGCTCATTCAGTCTAGTCTCGTATTTGAAACTGGGGCACTCCACTGGAAAGGGATACATATCTTAAGGGAAGTTCAACAATTTATGTGAAGTACAAGTTGAAATTAAGGCATTGGTGAAATGAATACAAAATAAAGCAAACTATCATTCAAATGAATAATCATTCTGGACTCTAATGAAGGGATAAGGATAAGCACTTAATTCTATGATGGGTTGCAAATTCACAAATTCAGACTGTTTGATACATCTCGTTGTTATGGTTTAGTTGAGGACCTGTTGAAATACCTGGACCCTCAGTTCACGGACCACATCACAGTCCCAGATGCCATGAAGCTGGAGTTCATCCTAGCAGGTGAGAAACGAGACCAAACTCTACGCCTCCCTCATCGTTCACATGTTCACACATTGGGCACATCTTGCTGTATTCTCACAACTCTGCAAACTAATTAGCTGCAGAAAATACCTGCAGAAAAGTTATTTAAAAAAAAGTTATATTACCTGCAGAAAAGTGGTCTGACATTTTCATATTCAATTATGTGAATGATTAAATGAGTTTTCTAACTATGCATGCTGTTGTTGTCAAGGTGAGGCATTGCGACTGTAACAACGTTTCTAACACATTTCTGGCACTCTTAATAATGTCATCGTTTTGTCTTGTTTTTGCTTTTCATACGCAGAGGAGGACTTCCTGCTCTCCCAGGCTGCTCTGCTAGAGCAGGTCAGCAGCCTACAGCCCCTGCTGGACAGCAACTACATCCGAGGTGAGGCCCTTACCCAAGATAACAGTGAAGGACACGGTCAAATCATGTCCTGCTGTTAGTACGAAAGCTATAAAAAAAGAGTGCCATTTGGCGGACCCTCCAAAGCTTCTCTCGTAATACATTGAGTGCATACATTGTTAGCATGGGTGGCCCTCCCCATGGCAGTGTAAATTGCATGCTTTACCTGATATAGTCAGGATCCCATAATCAAGTGCTAACAATGTTGTTCTGGTTGCACTTTTACAAACCAGTCATCTAGCAGTAGTATTACCAGAAAATTGGCATAGAAAGAATACAAAGGCATTTCCTCTTCCTCTAAACCTAGTGTGACAATGGCTCTATGCTTGGTGTTCCCTGTTTGCGCATGTTAATCACAGATGTACCAGAGCACGCCACCAAACTACAGCGGCTGTCACAGCTTCATATCAAACAACAGGTACAACTGTCCAACTGTTTTTTTATATCTATCTATCTCATATACATTCTTTTAGATGCATAGGCTCTGTTCAGACTTCGGAATATTAGTCCACTTATGTCTGTTGGAGTTATTATACCTGGTGTTAAAAAAAAAAAATTTTGTTTCTCTCCGCCAGGACCAGACTGATGCTCAATCCCTTGAGGTAAAGAGGCTCTTTGAGGAGTACAACAAAATGGTAAGTGTAACTGTTTCGTAAGAAACCTTTTTGTTTAACCTCCAAGTCATGCATATTAGGCTGAGTTTAGACTTGGATCCACTGGAAGGGCTTGAGTGCTCCTACAAACTTCATATAGCATTATGCCAACCATCCACTAAAAGCATTTGTATTATATTTCAGGTCAAATACCCCATTGTTGCATTGTGTTGTTAGGACTAGAAAGAATGGACTAAGTTTTGAACATTCTACACTCGCTTAGCAACTGTTGATAAGTAACACAGTTAAACCCAAACAAGTAGTGAGGCTGGTTTTTGGCCACTAAAAGAAGGTGGTATTACTGATCAGGCCTTGCATCTGAATCCCTGTAACTATTTGTTTACATTTAAAGGTAACCAAAGCAGAATTGCATCAAACCATTTTAATTATCAAATGATTGATTGTCTAAACCTTTAAATCAAACAAACTAGCATGTGCTGTCTTCAACTGCCACAGGGCACATCAAAAGCCATTTATTTGTACATTGAGAAAAATCAATGCGCAAAGAATGATGTCCTCATTTATGACTGAAAAGTTGTGAGTTGACGCTGGCGTACACCATTTATCAATTGTAGCTCTGCGATTTTATTTAGTTTGGTTCGAGTCATCAGACCCAATTTTCTGATGTCTGTGGAGCGCCTCCCGTTGATTATTGAGGCAGTGTGGCCCGCCCAAGAGTGAAAAAGCAGACAGAACGCTCATTAGACGCAACACTGATGACTCCAGTTTAGCTGAGGAGTAAAGATAAAACCAGGAAAGCATCTATTTCAGCATCACTTGTTGGTCAGCATTTGACTCTCGGTTACTGTATCCTCTGATCCCTTTGCTCTGATTGGCAGATGTTCCTGTTGTCCAAGCAGTTCACCCAATGGGATGAGACCCTGAGGCAGCTGGAAGAATCCAAGGGGATCCGGCCTGTGGAGTAGAGGATCAACACGTTCTGAAGAGGATGATAGTGCTTGTTGTGATGACTGTGGTTATGGGGACTACAGCTAAAACAAGTGTCTTGGACTGCTTGTTCACTGTTCATGTATCTTTGAGATGATTCCTGAATCCCCATTTCCATGCAGACATGTTTTATTAAGTTATCATTTAAGCAAAAGGAAAATACATTTTAGGTTCAGGCACTTGTACCTAGGTTGAGTAAGGATTTGTTGCATTCCTTAAATAGATCACTAAAATGTGTAATGGTATGAAATATGGAAACCATCAAACCAATGAGACTGTAGTGGAACTGATTATTTTTGGTAAGTAATATTCCCCAATTGAAAGCCATTTACCATACTAAATGTGTTTGATTTATCAACAGCAATGCTGTAGGCTATAAAAGCTTTCTGTTAAGACAGTCACAAGACCTCTTTTTTTCTCACTCAATTCTTTCTCTCTTACTCCACTGTACTTCTCTGTGTATTCCTAATTATGTTCCCCTAGCCTTCTGCTTTTTGTTGTTTGTTGTAAATCGTAATCGTAAATTGTAAATCTCTAGATCACACATCACTACAGAAGAGACAATACATATGATTTGTTTATTTTATTTCAAATTTTTTGAGAATGTACCCTAAACTCTCAGATATGTGTTCAGTTGGTGCTCTTTGAATCAGCAAAAGGAAAATTGATAATCCAGTGTTGTGTTGTGTCTTAGGTTGTATGACCTGAAGAGTCCAGGGTCATTCACTATTTGTGTGAACCATAGGGACATATAGAAAAATAATTGATTTGGGTGTCTATAACAAACAAAATATCTTACTTCCCTGTATCCAGCCACAGTCACACAATACTTGTCAAACTTTCAATGAGTAAGTTCGGTTTTAAAGTAGCTGAATCCCTATGGGCCATTCATCCTCCCAAGTTGTGCCTGAAGTGGTTCTTTGCTTTATTCTACCTCCTAGCACACCTTCAACTTATACTGCAAGACAGCATACATAAATTACATAGCATACATAAATTACACACTAACACACGATTTTATTGAATTTTTTGTATTTCTATGCAATATGTTTAATACAGTGAACGTGGTCGATTTATTGGTAAATGGATTTTAGACCTATAGTTAAAGGCAATTAGTCCATCACTTATTTTATATCTGCATTTCAGTTATTCCTAGAGAATTTACTTAATTCACCACCACTCTTTGCCATACAGAGTTCCACAGATTCTATTTTGGACTACACACTACAGGCACCTCTACTGAAATAAGTTGATGGTGGTGTCTATCTGACGAAGGGGTCAGTAAAAACGTCAATTATAATTTAAAATAATGTCCTTTTAATTTAATTTTGTCAAATCACCGTATCCAGCACCTGTTTGTTTTGGGGGCTGTTGCCATGGATGTGGTCCGTACCATTTTCATCCTGAGCTTTCGTCCGGATATTTTACAATCATTCTTTACGAACATATTTTTTAAGGGCAGTCGAACACTTATTTTATTCACAAATCATGATTTTACATATCTTTAATACATTATGTTTTCAGATTAATCTTTCGGACGGTAGAGAAACTACAGTGTCACCCCGTTTAACTTCGAAGTGGTAAAGCCAGGTTCTAGGCGCACATCTCCACTACCTCACTGAGGGAGGGACCATGTTGATTTAACGACACAACTCGCTCGGACGTCTGCGGAAGAGGCGGAATAGCAATGGATAAGACAGCCGTGGTGAAAGTTGGGGCCGCGGCGAGCGCTAGCGTATGTGTTATTTTTGGTGGTGTGGTTCTCGCACAATATATCGTCGCCAAGAAGAAGCGAGCGGGAAAGAAAACACGAATCATAGAGATGGTGAGTGGGTCATACACGCTTCGTTGGTGTGCACTGCGCAGCCGCAGATCCCGACCAAAATATAAACGGTTGAGTAGAGGTCATTAGCTAGCTTGTTCCAAAACGTAACGTTTCATCAATGACATTGTTGTACGTCTTTGACAACTAATATTCCATATCAATAAATACAATAGCATGCATGTCTTATTCAAACCGGTTGGTTAAACACATTCTTGGTTACGTTAGTTGCTGTAATGTGAGCAAGGCGTCCAGTACTCTGGGTTGCAAATGTGTTGTCCACAACAGTCATCTAGGTACGAAAGGGAAGTATGCCATTGAACAACGCCAGCAGGAATGTGGTCAATTTGTAAAATATACAGGAATGCGATGTGTTACCAATTACTGGCGAGATTAACACGTCGTACTTGTTATCAAGTAAATTCCAGACGCTGGAAAGCCATTTGGAATTGTCCGGCTGTTTAGTACTGTACGTACCGTTCTGAAACGGCATCACACACACAGAACACACAGCAGAAAAAACCCAAGTTGTATAGTTTTTTTTGTTTGTATAAATACTCTATTCTAAACGTCCTGATTGAAACACACGTAGTTATTTCAATTAACCAAATACTAAGTACCATGGAAGTTCTGTGCTGACCCTGACTTTATGTTGAATGCTTGGTCACTGTTATCTTAACGTTTTTCGTTATTCTACTAATGCTAGTGATTCCAAACAATGGATAAGAGGATCAGCAATACCTGAGTAAATGAAGCGGGGAAAGTATCTGAAGTTGGGATCTCCACGATTACAACAAGTGACTAAAGGCTAAAGAATGCCACTGGGGTGTGGGAGGCTGTGGCTCTTGTTGTATGTGGCAGTTATGTGGTTATTACATAAGCTCTGTGTAGACATGGTATCTTGTATAGAGATACATGGCCATGAAGGTGTATTGCAGTCATATCTACCATGACATAGGGTGGTCACCCATGCTATGTATGGTGTTACTTGATCACACGCACGCACACACGCACACACACACACCATGTGTGCCTATACTTAGATGTCATTTTCGCCACCTGACAAGCTTGATGGCCTTCCTTGAAATGCTTTGAGAAATCTTTTTGGTAGGGGAACACACTGTTTAGTGTGGGAGGGAAGGCCAGTCAGAGAAAGATTTATGATTTTCAAATTCCCCCACATTAGTGTGGAAATGGCCAAAGTTGAATAGTGATTTTATGTGAAAACTTGAGGGTAGTTGGCTGCAGGTTGGCCTGGTACAGTCCAAGGCATGTTTGGGTTGCCTGTGTTTTTCAGGAAAGACTGCATAGAGCCAGCGAGTACAGGACTGGCCACCTTTCATTGTAACTGCAGCTTGGCTATTACGTTTATTGTTCCCATGGTATAGCTTATGTTTCTAATTTGTCATGTTATTTTGTAATTTTTCATGTAGGTACTAATACAACCTTTGCTGTGTGTTAGGCGGCAACAGTAGCCTGAGAACCAGACACATCAGCAAGCTCATATTTTATTTGCTCTGGCATATGCATCAGGCCCCTCTCCCGTACAGACCGATTTCCAGCACACTTGGCCCAGGTCGGGCCAATCATAACTGTTTATCTAATTTAAGGTATGTTTGATACGATGAGCGCCTTATGAGAGTGCCGATGTGTCACACGTTTCATTGCTCTGATTGTAGGTCTATCCAATTGTGTCTAGAGGCATTTTGGTCTAGCGATGTCAGGCTACAGCAACAGGGCTCAGTTATAACTTGATGCCCTACTGACGCTTCTCAAATATAAAGGAACACAGTAAAATCACTGCATTCCATAGCCTACCTAACAGCATCTTAAAGCACTGTTTCCTAGGTTGACTTGGCTAGTTCAAGGTGTGTGTGATTGATGAATGATGCCTCTAAATCTGTCTATTGGTAATAGGCTTCATCACCTTGGCCATGCTGTTTCCCACAGTTGTCTATAGGCATGGCGCCTTGCCTCCGCTAAATGACTGACCCCTCAACAAATTGACTTTTTACAATTTGACGGCAATGTACATGTCCATTCATGTCAGCATCTGCACTCAATTTGACAGAAAATATGGGCTACTATTAGCCTTATATACCATAATATAGGCTAATAATATACCGTAATTAATATAATACATAAATGAAATCAAACAGTGGCCGGTCTCTGTGGAGATATAGGGGTCGGTTCTGTCTGATAACACAAGGTATTGACATTTGATCATGACCAAACCCACATCGATGAAGAGAATGTAGAAGCATTTGACCAATTACAAATGTTGAATACATGTTATGATGGGTTTCAGCATATAGAACAAATGCAACACCATTCAATTTATCATAATTACCGTGTACCGACGAAGAGAACAATTTTCACCAGCGTGAGTGGTATGATATGACAGCTGCTGTTGACAAAGTTTGCATTAGACTTTTTTTGGTCATCTTCAGTGCCAAATTGTTGTTGTTTTTCCTGACGTTGTGTATCCTTCTAGACTAACAGTCTAGAATGTGCTCTCATGATGATTTGACTATTAAAGACGGCGTCGAATAAATGCAGTGTTTCCCCTAGAAATATTTACAGGCCTGGTGGTACACACCGAAAAATAAACAAGCAAACGAGGCGCACGGGATGGCGTATTGGCGTGGTCTGCTTCGGTCAGATGGCGCAGCAGGTGGTCTGAAATTTATGTTTGCGTTCAAATGTTTGTTCACTTTGTATATCAAGACTTAAAACAAAGTGATCACAAGGAGAGGATTACTTAAAGTGTGTTTATTGCATAAAAATAAATATGAACTTTGCAAAACATAGCACATCATGAACACACTAGAGCTGTCAATCTTCCTCAATAATCCCATTCGAATTTAATTCCTTATTCATTTTTAATATTCGAATTATATTCAAATTTTTAATGCTCAAATTTAGCCTATTATTACTTGCTATGTACCTATCCATTGTATACACATACTTATGCATTGCCAATGCCAGTATTTAACGTTCTGTCCACTAGAGGGCATTATATCAATAAACAATTCTTGCCAAGTACATAATAGGCACAAAAGGATATTATTTTAACGCCTCCTTTTGACGACATTAAAATAATTAACCACGTTGTCTGTGGTGATAGAGAGCACTGACTCACGACTCGCGTTGTAAGGTCCTATTACATTGAAGGCGATTGTAGGTTGGGATTTTTTCCCACGACAATAAAATAACAAATCATTGAGTTAAATGGGACTGTACACATACAACGCGATTTCCGTTTGGCGAAAAGGCGATATAAATTGTATTCGCACAAAGGTCGATATTGTTTTGACGGCTCTCCCCAGCGAATATATCCGTTTAACTAATCACATTCGGGTATCTTTGTCATAGTCACCATGGCCACTGTACAAGTTGTAGGACATGGCGGGGGTAACAACCTATTTACGTTTCTCAACGGTGTTCTTACTGCATCCATAGTGGTGAACTACAATCATAGACCTATAATTATCGCTGTATCTGTTATATGTATTGATAATCTCGATAGCGGTCGGCGCTACAAGCGAATGTTTAATTGCACGTCGGTACGTGAATATAGGTTGCTTTTGATAACATGAAGGTGTGCAGTTGTATCGCAACAGTTTCGTTTTGATACCAACTTCCTATGAAAAGGCCTATTATTACCCATATTGTAGTTATTGAACGTGGAAACTAACGTCTCCAAAACACACCCACTTATCATAAGGCCGAGCTCAGTGCGCACTGCTCTGTCTGCCTATGGCCACTGTCAGATGCCAAAGTGTTGGAATTTGACGATTTATATATTATTGAAAAAGTAGTGCGTAATTTGAGTGAGAAATAGGAGGTCTGGCGTTAGAGCGTGTGAAGAGGGTCATTTGCGTGAGTCTCACGCAAATGAGTCCATAGAGAGAGTCCATGTCTATCAACATCGTTACCAGCATTACCCATGATACGTTGTGATTAGTGCCTATTATGAAGATATTTTTTTATAGTGTTTTAGAATTAAACAAGGGCATTATCGCTGGCTAGCAGTTGTTCACATTACCAAAAACCATGCCAATGCTTTTCCTCAACCGGGTTCTCAACATGTTTGTGCCAGAAATGCAACATGCATAGGACATTACAAGTGGTGAACTTTAAACGTGTACATTGCAAACATTCAAACCCGATCAAAAATGATGAAACAATGGCCAGTGCATAGACATAATCCTTATTATTGGCTAAGTTAGGTTATTAGAACTGATTATCACAAATGTACATACTACATATTAAATAGTTAGAGAGGCAAATCAACAGCCAAACCAAACATTGTTTTTATAAAATCCCATCTTTCTTTTTAATACCCATTTTTAGAAAATGTTATAACTGCATTATCTTGGGAGACAGAGGGCTTTCGCCATGACGACGACGGCGATACAACGTGGCCCGGGCTGATAGGGGAAATGTGGAATAGGAGGGGGGGTTTGCAGTTATGCTTGTTCTAGTATACAGTCAGTATCACAGTTGGTTTTATACAGGATATGACTGAAAAGGCTGCACATGTTTCCTTCCTTGTCACTTTGGTGTTCTGTTGCAGGAAATACAATAGTGAAGTCAAGAGCCAGGCATCCCTCAAAGTGCCCTTTATTGCATAGGGTGCAGTAAGGACAACGATCAGGGATAGTCAAATCGGCAGAGCCACACAGGAGGGAGATTATATACTTTAGGGCAACACATGTTTTGGGATGGGCAAAGGTGTGTGTGTGTGGAAGGGTTGAAGGTTATGCATTGGAAACATTTATTATAGTGCGATGTGCTCCATAACGGTTGCATAATGTGGTCGCTGGTAGGTAATGGGGCGGTCGGTCAGTAATTATCTGGGTTTTTCGAGATGCTGATGTGCGCTTGCAAGGTGCTGTTGTGCACATGCTGATGTGCGCAGATAGGTTTTAGTTTGATCAATGATTCCAGTAGGGCTCTTTTGCCTTCTAACATGAATGGTCCGTTATAACAATTTAACATAAGAAATAACATGCGAGCGCACTATATGCACTATATGCTAGACCTGGCTAAATTCCTGAACAGAATCGATGCCGAGTTCGCAAATCCATTTTGGCAGAGCAGTAACAATGCCTTGTGCATTGTTTACCTTTCCTTTATGGTTGTAGTTGTATAGTACATTATTGTAGCATCGTCCATTTACTACACGTCACCTAGGTGGGTTTTCCCACTCCACCTAGGTGACTTTCCTCGGGCTCCTCCAGACCAATGGACACAGGGTGGTGATGTTAAACCGGTTTATTGTAAAGGTTGCGTAGAATGAGGCATGCAGCTAGTGCTCCAGGCTGCCATGCCGGAGAGCTCTTCTTGAGTGTGTGTGGTGATGGCTGGTTTAACCTGTGCACATTGATTGCTCAATGTGCAACAGGTGTGCAGCCCCACCCAGCTCCAGACTCCAATCAGTCTGACTCGGACCAGGTGAGGCTGCTTAAACCAGCCATCAGCCACACACACTCCCACAATTATATATATATAGTGAGATTGTGTTGGCTTGAAGACTGTATCTTGTTGTGTGCTGTAATTGTATACGTTTGGACAAAAGCCATTATAAAATGGAGTTGGATGCCAAAAACCATTATGAAATTTATTTTATAAATCTCCCTAAAATGTCCTAATAAATCATTATCTCAATGTATGCATACAAGAGTCTCCTCTCTAGCAGAGTTTGCCCCGGTAATCGTGTCAGAGTTTTATCATTTTATCATTCAGACTGGTATTTGTATCTTGATCGTGGACCTATGGAACAATGGATATTATGTTTCAATAGCCGGTGGTGTTCATGCACAGCATGGGCAACATTGCAACAGTCACAGTTTAAGTCAATGCAAAAAAAAGAAACATGTTCAGTCACATGCTGTATTTTGTTAACGGTCACCTTTGAACCATCTCACAATCCAAGGCAGGGTCAAGCCAATAGACTGTAAGCTTTTGTTGATTAGTGAGGGAATGTACAAGGAATGTGGAGAAATGTCAAACACGCAATTTAAACAGCTGTTGGAAAGGGTTGATCATTGTATATTTGTATGTGGCAGCAGTATACAAAGAAGGTTAGGGGGACTGTCGTAACTTAAAAACGGTAATAATAATGGTCTTCACTCGGGGTGTATGAAATCTTGAATCTTTAACCAACAAAAATACTGATTCTGTGCTTCTCAGTTTGGGCTCTTGGCCATTTTGTGGTTGTTAATCCCAGTCCTATTTGTCCTGTAAACATGCAGTTCTAATTTACATTAAAAATTTGCGCTAGGCTGAAAGAGAAGCCTGTCAACGAGTGGTTAACCCATTTTGTTCATCACACAGCATGGTTTGTGTTTCCTGGTTAAGCGAGAGCAGAGGACATGAGCTGCAGAACGGTGCCAAAGCATTGTTGTTTTTGCCAGAGAAGTGATTCCATTTGCTGACCTGCATCTGATCGCTCTCTATTTTGTTTATTAGTTCAATTGCATCTCAGGGTTACTAATGGACTTGCCCTTTAATAAGGTAACTTATAACCCACGGATGCAATATAAACGGTCTATCTGTTACGATAGTCCGTCATTGAACTGGGGTTTGTTTGTGAAAATAAAAAAAATCCTTGCTTTGATAACAACCAATTGGTAGACTTTAAGAGGCTGCCACACACATGTGTACACAGATCTTAACGTAACCTTCATGTTGTCCCGTAGTTGAGTTTTAGGGCTATTGTCAGTAACAGTACCCGGTTGTCAGTATCATGGTGGTCAGTTTTCCTCTTGTGTGTGTGTGTGTGTGTGTGTATTTTATGGATGTGTGCTAGTGTGAAGTTTCTTTTAAACGTGTGCACTCAGCTGCTCTGCTAAAATGCGTTGATGAGGCTCACTGTATCCGTCATGCTCTGCCCTAGCCCTCCTTGGGGGTTCAGAGGTTACCATTCTTACACAAGGCCAGATTACACACCTCACCTCTACTGGCCCCATTTCAAATCTATTTAAAAACCCTTTCTCCTTCTTCCCCATGCTCTAATGTTGACTTGCATCAGTAAAACGTCCTGTGTGTGTGTGTGTGCGAGCACTTTGCATGTGTTGACATGCATCAAACACTACTTCTTAAATATCTTCTAGGTGTGCGTGTATATATGTGTGTCTACTTTGTTTGCCAGCCCACCAGTAAGAAGAGGGAGGGTTGTTTTTCTCAAAGCTATTTTGGGCCACACCCCCTTGTTACTGTGGCAATAAAAGCCCTCCTCAGGCAGATAACTTTTTCTTCACTTCTGGTTTGGTTTGGACAACAAAGCCGAGGTAAGCTTGTTTGCGTGTTGTGTGCGTGAGTCTGTCTGTGTGCTTGAATGTTTTCATACATACATTTAGTTATGTAACAATTATATAGATAAAAGTACAATTTAGTTCTTTATGCTCATTTGTCCTCTCTGTGGCTTGACTCTTGAGGATTCATAAGGTGTTTCACTCCAGCATTTCATTTCAGTTTGAATAAGAGCACATTGCTATGACTGCAGGATACAGCAGCAGTCAGTAACCCTCCTGAAACACAGTGGATACCGTATTCTCCCTGCAGGTTGGCTTACACTGGGTTTGGCTTGGTCTAAATTCTCCAAATAATCAAGTCATGTTCATGAGCTGAGAGAGAAATTACATTCCCAAATGCAGAGGATTTATGGGATTCTACAGAGGGGATTCTTACGCTTAGTCTTATTTTGTTTGTCTTACTTTCTTTTTTTCTTTCTTTCTTTTCCACGTTAAAAAAATATATCTTTACTGCATTTGTTTGAAAGGTACTATGGCTTGCCATTGTGCGTAAACGCTCAATACAACAACAACTCTGCCCGCCTTGACTTCAAGCACACCATTGACTGCTCTGTCGGGGTGGCTGTTAGAGAGTTTGGCTCCATATCTGGTTATGCAAGACCACTGCCATGGCTATGGAGAGGGCATAGGTGTCCACTTACACACACGCATCACCAGCATACCGCACCACACACAAACACAAACACACATTACCTTTTCATGTACCAAGGTTGGGCGTTGTTGGCATTACAAACTGGTCCTCACGAACACCCACCAGCAGAATACTGGAATACACGTAAAACACGCACGTATGCAGAAAATATTTGCCCTTTTAGTGTCGATGCTATGCATCATTAAGATATGGGTCGGACAGGGCTTGTAGTGTTGAGTGGATTAAGTGTCTATTGTGATGAATATTATATAGAGAATAAATATTATGCTTGATCTCAGAGGCTCACACCATCCTGAGACCATAGCAAGTATTTAATCGCAGGTCAGACTGTTGCCAGATATGTTAATTACAGACACATTCACTCACACTTATGTAAACTTAAATACAGACACATGTGCAGCAGCAATTAGGGTAACTATTAGCATTCAAGGAGCAGCTTGTTTTGCACAACGAGATGCCGATTTGGCAACAGCCTCTTGAATGAAAAAAAAAAAGTATGAAAAGGAAAAGCAGATGCCTGCCCCAGTTAGCTTGTTCAGTCGACAGTAATCCAGAAGACAGCAAGCCCCGTAGGACCAGAGGTCTTCTAGGACAATCACCAACTCGGACCACAGAAAAAATACTGACCCAGCAGTTTGTTGGTCTATCGATCAAATAGAAAAATCCTAATAGTAGGACATGGTCATCAAAATAATTCCAGTTGTGTAAAGCCTTGTTTGGTATTACATGCCTTTCTCCGTTCAGCTTCTCTTAGCATGTCCAGACATGCCTCTCTGTCTTTCTCTCGGTCTCTCTCAATCTCTTGGTCTCTCTCTCTCTGTCTCTCAGTGAAAATGACACCATGGCGACGAAGAGCTTCCATTGCCATGAAGTCCTTCCCTCCCAACCTTTTCTTCTTCCCCTTATGCAATGTTTTCCTGCCGTGTGTACCAACGGGGTTGACAGGCCTATGTCTCTCCCCTGCCTTGGGACAGGCTGTGTGTGTGAGTGGTTATCTTATTTTGTTTTAGACTGTTGGCCAAGGCTGTCGGGGTTGGTCATACAACACGTTGGATCGTAAATATCAGCTGTTGCTCTGCAATGGCCAAGAATCGTGTTACTGCAGTGCAGGGGTGGCAGGCGTTTGTACCTTTTTTTTTTTTTTGCTGTTTGCTCTGCCGGTAAACTACTTTACCCATCAGTCACACACACACACACACACACACACACACACACACACACACACACACACACACACACACACACACACACACACACACACACACACACACACACACACACACACACACACACACACACACACACACACAAAATGTGTATTCAATTGCGCTGAAAGGGTGGAAAAAAAGCCAGGGTGGAATTTGTATTTGCATGACCACCTGAATAGGCACTAACCTAACCTTGAACCATGTCTGTCTGTGTGTGCAGATGCCTCAGTTTGAGAAGAGCACGGTACACATGAAGGACCCAGAGAGGGTTGAGCAGATCATCTGTGGCTTGATCAAAGGAGGAGCCTCCAAACTACAGGTATCTTAACTGGACTTTACATCTGGCTGTCTGCCCTAATACAAGTTGTCTGGTTTTCCTCCTGATAGTCTTGAGAAATTATCTGTTCTGTATCTCTTTTGGTGAGACAGTGGTCACTTACTGGTGGTAGGTGACACTGTCACATATAGTCATATACGGTCACATTGAAAGACTGTGTTATGCACACGGTGGGGTGTGTGGCATAGTTGAGTCGACCCAGCTTTTTGCACGTTTTAAATTGCTCAGGCTTGGGTGACAGGCTCAGTATAGCCAGCTATGATTTCAATATAACCGACTGTGTGAATATGCCGTGAAGTCCTTGGTGATTAGATGATTTGCTTTACCACGCATCTTGTGCAGATCATCACAGATTTCGACATGACGTTAAGCAAGTTTGCCATCAACGGAAAACGCTGCCCGACATGTCACAGTGAGTATTGTAACGCATGTGTGTACTGTAAGGAATACATACTTCCGGTGTGTGTATTGTGTATATATAGATGTCTGTGTGTGTTAGTAGGCAAGCATCTTACACACACACTCAGTGTAATTATTGTGTGTGTGTGTGTAGATATTATTGATAACTGTAAGCTAGTGACAGAGGACTGCAGAGAGAAGCTTCTACAGCTGAAGAATAAATACTATCCCATTGAGATCGACCCCCAGCTCACAATGGAGGAGAAGTACCCCTTCATGGTGGAGTGGTGAGACACACACACACACACACACACACACACACACACACACACACACACACACACACACACACACACACACACTATCTTGCATATAACAAACTTGCGCACAAAACTCCTTGCATCTTGCATATCTCAAATACTAACAACATGCCAACAAACATAACATGCCTTGCATTTATTTAACAAACACACCAGTGCAAAAACTTTACATATCACACACACGCACTCTCTCGGTCTGTTCCAGGTACTTTAAGTCCCACACGTTACTGGTGGAGCAGAGGATCCAGAAGGACAAACTGCCCGATGTGGTGCGAGAGTCAAACGCAGCCCTCAGGTAGGACTACTCTTACACCCTGTGGCTGTCTCCATGTGTCCTCCTTTACACTGCAGTCCTTAGTTCAGTATCGTTGTAACCTCTTATAACATGTCTCTGCAACTGACCCGTGTGTGTGTGTGTGTGTTTGGTTCCACAGGGAGGGCTATGAGCACTTCTTCGACCGCCTCCAGCAGCACAGTGTGCCCGTGTTCATCTTCTCCGCGGGTCTGGGGGACGTGCTTGAGGAAATCATCAGACAGGCGGGGGTCTACCTCCCCAACGTCAAGGTGGTCTCCAACTTCATGGACTTTGATGACAACGTGAGTTTCCCTGGCTTCCAACTGCCATTTCTCATGGCTTTCACACACTCTTCATAGTGAAACCACTGGGGTTTAGGAGTCTAAAGACCCTTTTCATGATCAGCATGGATAAAGCTTGGTCGTGCCCTTTTATAATTTTCTATGAGACCAGCGCTGGCGCTTAGCGACACTTGCCTCTTCTCAGGCTCTACGCAAGCTTTTCTATGCTAGGCTCTGCTCTGACATGATTTTACACTGTGAGTATTTGAGTCATCCTCCTTGATGTTTGTATTGTAACCGCACTAATGGCATCTCAAAGCATGGTGGCTACCGTTAGGACGTTCAAGCCCCATAAGCTAAGTCCCAGTCTACAACTATTACCATTTGCAATGGAGGATTACAAGATCACTCACAGGGGAAGTGTCACTGTGCCACTGACACTCGCTCTCCCGTTTCCGTCTCTGAAGCCCTCTTATACCACAGGTAGTTCCGACCGAGCAACCTGATTGGTCAACTAGACTGTTAGAACGTGAGCACACATAGGCGGAATCAAATGAGAAATGCCTCATCACTATTAATATTACTCTGCCATTGATTCTACCTATACCACTGTAGATATCTACCCAAAGCCTAGGATCCAAGACCTGACCTGGGACCCGTAAAGGTTAGGGGCCACGTTTTATTATGGACAGTATGGTCTGGGTCGGGTCCCATTCTATTACCCCGAGTCTGTTTTATCAGTATGTGTAATACCCGAGCGGATCCCAGAAGACCCGTGATCAGTGCAGATCATGAGAGAAATGCGGGAAAGTGCTGTGTAACTGCACTTCTGTGTAACTGTGACTTGCCTGATGACTAGGCTGACCATTAGGATCAGATTACAAGAGCAGGAAATATGGTGATAAACCATAAGAGCGCAAAATAAGGGGAATAAAACGTTGAGTCTGAGCGGAGGAAAGGCACACGGTAAAGATGGATAATGTCTATTTCGTGTGGCAGACAGTTTTCAGTGTTACATATTTTTAAGCAAAACCGTGGCGTATTCACATTAGGTCTTTTGTTATTTTGATCTCCTTTTATTATGTTACCATATGTTGTATCCGTCATGATTACCGTTTTTAGCAGTAGAACATAATTGTTAGTACCATTTTAATCATCGGGTTTGTCGGGTCCATAAAATACCCTATCCATCTTGGGTGCCGGGTCGCTGTCCTCTCGGACATGCACCGGGTAGGGTCTGCAATATGTCGGACACAAACACGTCGGTGTATATTTATATTTTACAAAATTATTGGATCCAATAGGTTCTCTGAAAGAATTTCCCGGGTCTATCGGGGTTCAGGTCTGTCATTTTGGACCCGTGAAGAAATCCATAACACGGGGCTGCTAGCTTAAAAATATACGATCTATTAGATTTGTGATCTCTAGAAAGCATTAGCTAAAATTTGCTGGCTGACTCGATAACAGGGACGAGAAAGCGTCTCCGTTGCTACTAAGTTCTGTCCTTCTGGCTGGATTGGTAAACTACGGACGTGGCCGATTTTTTTTCTGGGTATTAGTCAGACTACCATTTATTTCCAGGGGAACAGATACAACTAACGACCACTAATTTATTTTGAGAGCGAATTGCCCCAAAATATGGCTATATTTAGATTCTGTGGTATAATCACAATATTTCCCTTCAGTGATGCTTGCTTGCAGAACTTGCAGAAGTTGCTTGTTCCTAACCGCATCAATGTCATGCCAATAATGACGCTTACCCTCTCGTGTAATGTTGCTTCAGTGAAGCCGACCTATTTGCATCAGTTCAATGCTCATGCATCTCTCTCTCTCCCTCCCCTCCAGGGCATCCTGAAAGGCTTCAAGGGAGAGCTGATTCACGTGTACAACAAGCACGATGGGGCCCTTCGCAACACAGAGTACTTTAAGCAGTTCAAGGACAACAGCAACATCATCCTCATGGGCGATTCCCTGGGAGACCTAAACATGGCCGACGGCGTGCCAAACCGGGAGAACATACTGAAGATTGGCTTCCTCAACGACAAGGTAGTAACCAGGGGGTCAGCTGTGTGCATCACTTTGGGGGAATGTGTGTGTGTGTCAAGATTTAGTCCTCACAAAAGGTGTGATTGACATTGATTCACTCACTGAGTTGATGAAGCATCAGTAAAATATGAGAAAACAAAAGTATATGTATTACATCATGCACCAATATTACATTTCTTGGCCGGTACAGATGTTCATCAGCCAGACTTCACCAGACCAATTTGCAAATGCTTATTAGTTTGGAACCTCTCAGTTCATTTTCCAATTTTGAGGATGAAATGCCCCAACAACGCTCCCATAGGGCACTCGTCTCTAGAGGGGTACCAGACGCATATGGCAGAGCAAATAAAACATGAGCTTGCAGATTGTTCTGGTTCCCAGGCTAGATGTTGTTATTCTGCTATAGTCCTGTGCCAATGTGAATAATTCTTCCATCATCACATCAGGTGGACGAGCTGTTGGACAAGTACCTGAACTCCTACGACATTGTGCTGGTGAAGGATGAGACGCTGGAGGTGCCCAACGCCATCCTACAGAAGATTCTATAATCTTCCCCAACAACCCCACTCCTCCCACCACACTACACACTGCCCAGACCACCCCCGGTCGCAATGGCAGTGGTCTAAGACTGCGATATTGGTGCAGCCCCACCCACATCCCAACGACGACCACTAGGTGGCCTCTCCCATGCCTCTGATTGGTCTGAGGTTGTCATCAACTGCAGCAGCACAGACTGACTGGCCCTTGGATCATCCTCCTTAAAATACTTATTTCCTTGACTCCTCAATGAACTCTTTTAAAACAACCCACACCCACAAGCTTCTGTCTTTGTGTGTCTGCTTTAGTTTGCTACACTCGTCGCCTTTGTTCTGTTTGATCTGTATTATATAAGAAAACACACGAAAACAAAAAAAATACATGAACTCTTATTATTTGCACATTGATACTTGTATCATTCGTATGATTATTTTTGATATTGTAATGCTTGTATCAATGCACAGAGGTTTGCATATCATAAACTGAATAATGGCATATGGTGCTCTCCGATTGGTCAGTCTCCCCAGCATGTATTGTAGAATGTCTTCCTATTGGCTAATATCCTTCCACTTATATCCTCCTAGGCATTTCACTCTAGATGTGTATGTACAAATATATATGTACATGCCTCTGTTGTTGTAGGAACTAAGCAATATGAGGGGACGATCAGATGACACTTAGGAATGTTTATCGTTTTCAGGACACCTGAAGTTTTTAAACAACAAATAAGTATGTTATAATATACAAACATAACTTTAAAACCTTATGGACAGAGTATGAATGGCATAACAATTATGAAACAATTAGTTTTCCAATATTGGCAACAGAAAGAAACACAAAGGAAACTTTACACCACTAGTTTCCCTGGTCGCTCCGGCAAAGGTCCATGTGTAACCTCCCATTCTATTTAGTCAGGCATCTGGTTACAGTACACTTCATAGCATCTGCAGTGATCTCAGGTTTATTTCAGAAGGCATGGTGGGAAATTCCCTGATTGTTTACTTGGCAGAGAGAGGAGGACTTGTACGTAATATGGCTCCTGAACTCCTCAGTAGTTGCAATAACCAAAGTACCATCTGATGTAAATACCAAAACACTTGTCTGGCTGGGCAGTGTCTTGACAATATTCAAACAAAATCACTGGGGAGATGGCTTTATGTCAGCAAGATGGTTATCAATGTTAAGCTGTTTGTGGTGAGGGTGAAGGCATCTTGTGAAGCGCTATAAAGTATTGTTGATAGAAGCCTTGTTTCAACACCACAAGCATGGCTTACACTGAACACACAAGTGCAGAGGATGCCTTTGCCCCACTGGTCTGCTCTCAAGCAGCCTTTGTGTTGAGAGAGATTGTGACCGAAAGTGGTGTTGACTGCAGCTCATCCATACTTAAAATCATATTTGGTGTTTATTTTTTGTCACGTTCATTTTTTCAAACTAAATATGAAAAAAGTCCAGATTCAAATCAAACACTACCTCTAAGATAAAGTAATGTGTGATATACATTTATGGGGCGTTGTCGGAGCCTAAATTCACACTATATCCGTTATAACTTACTTATGTTGGTTTTTCTCTGTATATGTGTGATTTAAATGCGCTGTTATCACCTGCATGTTGCCTTTTCTTATAGTTGAGTTTATAAATTTGGAAAACAATGCTCTGAATAAAATGTGGGATTATGTCCATAATGTTATGTTATTCATTGCCAAGTCTTTCCAAAAGTATAGATCCGTGCTTGTCCTGTATACATCTTAGTTGAAGAAATTACTACATAAATTGGAAACTAAAGCTTGAACTGCAGTACATACAAAAATTCTATAGATGGCAGTAGCGTATATATTTTCACAACGCGCTCTCCTGAAACAATTCCGCTTAGAACTTGAGAACATATGCAACGTGGCGTTTGATTTGTATGACCATGGACACATGCTTCATTCGACTGGCTCGTTGGTCTAGGGGTATGATTCTCGCTTAGGGTGCGAGAGGTCCCGGGTTCAAATCCCGGACGAGCCCTGAATTTTAATTGAATGGACAGCTATTAACTTGGGGACATTGTTTGACTTCCATGCCATTCATTTAAGTCCAGTTATAGACAAACATTACAAAATAACTAGTAATAAATATATACACCATAACTAAGTTTGACAGTTTATAATTGCTTTGAAATATGCCAGCAATTTAATCAATGATAATCGATGCACCCATCACGGCATACATTCCATCTATACTACGTATTATAACTAACTAAAGTGCGTAAAAAAATTTTTGTACGCTACAACGTAACGTAAAGATTTGCCCAAGTAAATCCATGAACTCATTTTCCCAGCCTCCTTTAGTCCGAGCTTGCGCAGTAGAGTCGGCTTCACCGTTAAGCGTCAGTGCTATGACAACAAGGGGATGACTTCAGCAAGTTGCTTAGGAAGACACAATAAATGTGTGTTTTTTTCTGAATAAGAAAACGTCCAATTTTTAACGACCCATCATCTTCGTTTAAAGGTACAGAGACAATGCAAGCAGACTAATGCATCTTATTTACTTAGATAGCATGTACAAATCGGAGATTAGTAGCGGTTTGCTCTGTAACAAGTCACCTGGTAGAGCTAGCTAATTAGCCAGCTAACCTACTTATGTGAACGCTAACGTTATTTTATCAAGGTTCAATTAAATAAGGTTAGCGGTGACCTTAAGACTGCTTAACGTACCTGGATACTGCTGCACCATTCACCCACTCGGTGTCCCACACCACTGCCCTACAGACACCCATCCATCTAATAAGACTATTCTATTTTCTCTCTATCCTCTCCTACATTAAAACAATAGTTTACAGTCTATGATTCAAACTCAACGACTGAAGCTATAACGTTAACCGTTGCCGTATGTTCTTTCCAAGCTTCGTCATTTGAAATGCTAACGGACAAAACTAAGATTATTGGTCTACGTTATCTCATTCATGCATCCAGCTACAGTGTCATAGCAAGCCCTGATGGAATACATAAAGGATCATCTTACTTTACTGTCCTTCTGTTAAAGCGAGCCTCTCGTGAGGTGTCTTAATTACACATGTTTCAAGCTGCAGTTTTAGTTGGACATTTATAGTATGAATGCAACAGGTTGCACAATGTAAAGCCTACTAGCCCGATCTTAGGCGGGACGATTCACAATTAATTAGGTGGATGTTGGATTCTCTGGATCATTTTGGATATCAGTGGCGTGCAATTATACTTTCCTTGATGAGTGGTGGTACCCCACCATGTTCCATGGATGCAATTATACCGTTTAGCCATGCATTCTCTCTCGCTCGCTCTCTCTTACTCAATGGATTAGCTGACTGTTCCACCTGCTCAGCATTTAGCAAGGCGCAAAGCTGCAAACCCCCCCCCCCCCCCCCCCCCCCCCCCCCCCCCCCCCCTCCTTTGCCACCCCACCCGACCCAACCGCATTCACCTTAAAGATTATTGGGTTATGTGACCTGCAATCTGCTCTTAATTGCGAAGTCAGACAGACCACTCTGGATTGTATTGGCATACAAGCCAACCCAGCTAGTCTGCTTCTCTGGCAGGTGACAGTCCTGAAGCAGTATCGTTTAGAGGGCCCACCCACTGCTCTCACCCAAATCATAGATTTGCAGTTTAATGCCTTGTTGATGGTCAATAAAACAAACATATTTTTATTTTAATTGTTTGTTTTATTAATAACCTTCCTGCAGTTATCCATCAATCAATACAAATATAATTGTGTGTTTCAAAATATCTAATGCCACTTGAATCTGAAGTGTATTTCTTTTTCATTTTAACTTTGTGACAGTGAAATTATGTGTCTTTGTCAGTCTAGTTTCAGCAAGTGAGATTTATAATAAAAGTCTTAATATGAATTGATTTAACAATTCTTTTTTTTAACTATCCAATCAGAGGCAGCATGTCTCTCTTCAAGGCCCGGGATTGGTGGTCTGCGACACTAGGTGATGGGGAGGAGTTTGACCAGGGATGCCTCTGTTTGGGAGATGTGGATAACAGCGGCACAGGTCACGGTCAGTTTTTTGTGTGATTTGATGTAACGTTATGTGAAATGGCTTATAGGCTAATTGATCATTTACTAATTAGTGCATAACAAAACATAGCAGGAATGTCATTTAATAGCATTTGTCATTACAGCCAAACACTTTGAACTTTAAAGGAATTTAATGTAGTGCTATATTAAAAAAATGTGGACCAAGCCATATATGGTTAAAATTTAGTTGTTCTGATACCGATACCGATATAGTATCGGAAATGCCTCCGATACTGCCTAAAATGCAGTATCGGGTATCGGCAAGTACGCAAGTCTATGCACCAATCCGATACCATCACGTGACTAGCTCATTTATTACCAAGGTAAAGAACATCACAAACACGTGCAGTGTTATGCTGCGTTCGTTAATGGTCGGAAGGTGGGAAGTCGGAAATGGGAAACGCATCATCTACGACCTACGTGCGTTCGAGCTACCAAGTCGGAAAAACATGGATGCTCACGCTAAACTACAAGGGTACAAATGTATTATTATAATTATAAATTATAAATGTAAATTTTCTAGTTTGACTGAAAAATTACTTATTTTTCAGTCAAACTATATAAAACGCTTATCCAAAGCGACTTACAATTAGTACATTTTGTCGACAGTAAGTGAACCGACTATACATTCCTCATCGTAAGAGAACCCTTCAATAAGAACAAGTGCTATTAGTAGTTACAATGCTAGATGCTGTATGTATTTGTTCGTGTTTTACAAAGGGTTTAACTTGAGCCAGGTCATACAACAATGATAGCAATCATAATACATCCATACAGGGTTAGTAGTATACAGCTGTTAAAATAAATAAATAATATATATCCCCCCCAAAAATTGAACTCGGTATTGGCCAATACTCAAGTTCAGGTATCGGAATCGGTATCGGAAGGAAAAAATGGTATCGGAACATCTCTAATATGTGTGCAATATTATAAAGCTAAAGGTACAAAAATGACAATTCTCAATATTGCATGTTAACAATATAATAAATGTCCCAAAAATCCAAACAATCTTGACTGGTAGATTACACAATAGGGTCGTAGCAAGTAATCTTAAAACTTTTGAATGCTTTATTGTCTTCTTAGTTCAATGACACATGGTACAATCCAAATTACATCCATGTTTCATGTTTATCAACATAAATGCATTCTGCCTCATCTCTGTGTTGTGTATCTGGTCCTTGCAGACAAGGTGGTGGTGGGCAGCTACATGGGGATATTGCGGATCTTCTCCCCCCACAGCAGTAAGGCCGGAGCTGGAGTGCAGAGCCAGGCTGACCACCAGCTCCTGGAGGTCCAGCTGCAACACCCCATCATCCAGGTGGAGGTGGGCAAGTTTGTCTCGTGAGTACCCCAGACCGCAGCTTACTGACTACACTCTAGACACCTGGAGGTGTTCGTCCTTGGTTGCAACTACTACTACTACTAGCTTGCTATCCACCAAGACCACGATCAGAACTTCCTGAACTGTTCTTGTGTTCCTAGTCTTTTAGATAAGATATAGTTTTGTATTATTATTATTACTCTCTTTGAGGCTGTAGGATTGTCTCTCTTCCTTGGTTCATTAGTTTAAATGACTTCCCACTCAGTTAGGTGTGTTTGGATACTTCCTGTAGAGTCTTTCTCCGTGTCCTTTACCTTTCACGCCCAGGGGCTTGGGCAAGTCTCACCCATGTTGTTCTGAAACAGCCCTTATAGTTTGTTAGTTTTAATACTAGTCTGGACACAAAATAGTGTAATATAGTGGGTAATGTTGTTAGACTCCCAGCCGTAAGATATTGTTTTTATCCGCAACGTCCACATTCGACCTAGGCATCCTTGAGCAAGAGGCCTAAACCCTAACTGCTCTTTAATGACCTGTACCTGTATTCTTTGGATAAAGGCTGCTAAACGACTAAAGGGCTTAGATCAGGGGTTCCCGAAGCTTTTCATGCTGTGATGACCCACCTGTTGAGGTACTTTTGGCCCAGGACCCACCAAATAGTTGGACATTTGTTCTCGTTATTCTCCTGTCAAAAAAGTGAGATCATTAACATTTCCCTTTAAGTATTCCCCTTTTCAGTTTTCAAACTAACAAATGATCAAATGAAACAAGAGAAACAAGACAAGATAACCAGATGTTTATTTGAGAAAATATAATTGAATGTGGCCACTGTTCTAGATGTACTTGACGATTGGCCTGGATATGTTCTGTGTGTATGTAAGAGATTAGTTAGCAGTTTATGATTTTAGATTCCATCCAATTACCAGCAGGGTTGCAGGATTGATCAGGAGTTTCTGATCTCTTCCGCTCACGCCTCCGTCCTTGCTCTCCCACTGGCCTGCTGCCAACCAGTGTGTGTGTGTGTGTGTGTTTGTTTGTGTGGGGGGAGGAGGTTGTGCACGACCCAAAGGATGTTGGGTTGGCCGGAGCAGTGTTGGAAGATGGATGACGATGATGATGATGACGACCCACTTTCTTCACAGGTGTTCAGATCAGTTCCACCTGGCTGTTCTTCAACCCAGAAAGCTCTCTGTGTACTCTGTCTCAGGTAAGACACCCAGGCATACACACACACACACACACACACACACACACACACACACACACACACACACACACACACACACACACACACACACACACACACACACACACACACACACACACACACACACACATACAAAAACCACTGACCTCCATATTATTGGATGGGCCGAGAATGAAAAGAGCCACCCATAGCTCCAATAAACACTGAACTGAAATTTTCCTGAGGTTTCACTTTGTTGATAGAGTCAAGCTAATGAGCCCCAGTCCAAGAATATATTAGTGGTCACCATGCCTCTTGCCAAACTGTGTGTGTGTCTGTGCATGTGTGTTGTACAGGCACAGCAGGGAATGTGGAGCATGGGGCCCAGTACCAGCTGAAGTTGGTGTATGAACACAACCTCCAGAGAACCGCCTGCAACATGACATCTGGCCCCTTTGGAGGAGCCACAGGTACCGCACACACACACACACACACACACACACACACACACACACCACACCCTGAAGTACATGCGTGTACAATAATATACTTTTTCTGTTTTTCTAAGCCCACAATGTTCCCTCTGTCACTCAAAAACACACTCACGCACACACACACACACACAAACAAAGAACACACACACACATATGCACAAACGCACACACATTTGCTAACCCTCACACACACAGTCCTCAAATAGAAAGTGATCCAATAGTCCATCTTGCCAGACCAAAGTATCTGGCACTTTCTCCTCTTGCTCTGTTTAATACTACACACACACACACACACACACACACACACACACACACACACACACACACACACACACACACACACACACACACACACACACACACACACACACACACACACACACACACACACACGGGGAAGCCCCTTTTAAGAACTTGAAATAGCAGTTAAAAATAAAGGCTGTATTGTGGAACCGTGTGTGTGTATTTCTCTTGGACGCAGGGACTAGTTGAGGGCTTTCCCTTGATTAGTTTTTCCCAGAGCCAGTGACTAAGAGCGATACACTTCCACTAAACCCGCCTGCCTGTCTCCCTTTGTTTCCTCTATACTTCAGCTGTCTTTCCCTTCATTTCTAGTCTTTAGAATCTGATGTGTTTTTTCAGTAGTGCCACTTTCCTCTAGATCTGTGGCGGGTGCTAATCTTTATTTTATTTTATTGCAGAGACACGTGCAGTTCGAACGCACACACACACACACACACACACACACACACACACACACACACACACACACACACACACACACACACACACACACACACAAACACACACCAATGCTTCGTTTTATTCTGGTTATATACTTTCTCTCGCTGTCTCAGTCTCTCTTTTATTCGTCATTCCTTTTATCGGTCTATCATGATTCATTGTACAGCAGTAACAACAGAACTATTCCTTCTACGGTCATTTTAAATTCTCAGGCAGCTTTTGCTCCCTGTATCGACCACTAGATGGCAGTAAAGGCTGTCAAACCAGTGCTTTGTGGAATGAGATGCTCTGCTAGGAAAAGCTATTAGTGGCACCACCACTGCAAGGAGTTGGATCCACTGGTAGCCTTCTACTGCCTTGCTTAGCGACATAAATTAGCAATTAAGTTGATCCTATTGTCCAAATTAACAGCTGGAACTGTCATTTAACAAAAACCTTTTTTGATTATGTTTTCCTCATATTTGAATCACTGTCAAATGACTGACTATAATTTAATCTAAAGCGACATAGCAAGCAGGCAGGGGCTTAGGCTCAAGGATGCCTACAGGGCTATAGACTGCTGACATTGGGGTACGAGCCCAGAACCCTTCACCTGGGCGTCAAACACCCTTACCTGACACTAGAGTACCCTGGCCAACATATGTGTGTAGTGCTTTTCACGACTACGATCTAACAACCTATGGTGATGAAACTAGGTGTGAGAATGACAACGGTTCTGTTCTCCTGGCTGGATCCCCTGGTGGGGCTGCTCCTCTCCTGTGACTCCAGCCCTGTGTGTCTGTCTGTCCTCTATTAACAGTTTACTGGTTTATTGTGCGGTGGGTTGTCCTAATCGGATGAGTGCCGCCTGGGATATGCGATCCCGACGCTGACACATATCTCCTCACTGTTAGCACAGCACTAACGTTGAGATCAAAACCCAACCACTGACAAATGAGCATCTGCTAATGCTGACAAGCACGCAGGCGCACACGCACGCACACATGCACGCACACACACACACACTCTTACGGACACACAGCTTGGTACACCGCATCCACAATAAACATACAATGTCCAACGGAATTCAGTAACACAACTCTAAGCAAATATGCAACACACACATGATACACCGCACACCTGATCAATGAATTCAAACACATGCATAACATTAACCATACCATGCACACACGCACACACACACACACACACATGGGATACAGCTATGCTCATAAAATCAAGACAAATCACAGATGCACGCGTTGAACATGTTGTAAAATGTGGAACACACTCTCCTTTATGAATGTGTGTTTTTTTGTCTTAATGTCTATAATAGCGGTCATTTAGCAGTAATGTAATAACAGCTCGCTGCTATTACTGCTCTAACAGCTCCACTGTCCCAGGGAGTGGGTCATGCTGAGGCCACACACACATACACATACATGCACACGCAGACACAGACACACACACAGTATAGTGCAAACCTACGATTGTGTGTCATGCACACATGCATGTAAAAACCCGGGTAAGTGCGACTATGTAATGTCAATGGGTGCGTATGGCAGTGTATTTTTTGTTTCCTGTATGTGTGTATGTGTGTGTATGTCTGCGTGTGTCTTATTTCTAATGGGGCTAATATGAGTGGCTTCCTCCTCTGACTCCGCTGACCTCGGCACCACCACCGCTGCACCATAATAGAGGCTCTTTAATGGCTTCTGCATGGGTGTGGCCGCGCTGGCCCTACCTCACACACACACACACACACACACACACACACACACACACACACACACACACACACACACACACACACACACACACACACACACACACACACACACCACACACACGTTCCAACGTGCACACCTGGTAAGCGGACACCGCTTGGCTCTCGTTCCGCCCGCCAATGCGCTGTCCTCTTGCCGCTCGTAATTGGGCAGGCGTGTGTGTTTTAGGGAAACGGGGGATCTTTTCATTAAACCGCCGGCAGTCTGACCACTCGCCGGTTCACAACCCTTGCATTCCTTCCACCGTGCCTGGGAAACCCCGGCCCCCTGAAAGTGGCAGGTAGTGTTTGTGTTTGCGGCCCGGTGAAGCTAGTATTCCACGCCAACAGAAGCAGCAGCCTAGCTCTGAAACGTCACCCCTGCCCCGTCCTATTCTAGTCTAAAAATACCCCCGCAGGCGGAGGAGAACACGCTTCAAGGTCTGGTGCTGGGGGGGCGGTTTGGTGAAGCCAGACTTGTCTCTGACGGATGAAACGTTTGCATGCTCCTTGGGAATAGAAAAAAGAAAAGGGGGTCCGGATAACTTTGTGTGTGCGTGAGAGCCGTCCATGAGGTCCGTCCACGCTCTCCTGCACTATTTATACCCTTAAGTCAAAACATTGTTAATAGCACACTGAAGAAGGAAAAGGGTTAGCTTGGCTTCCTTTCCAAGTACTTTTCTATCATATTCAGTCAGTCAGAAAAATACCGCCCGAGACTACAGGGTACTGTCTATTATCCTGGCTCTGACAGTAGTATTTGATTGTAATGCAAATACACACACACACATGCATACAGACACACGAATGCCAGATTGACACAACCTCCACGAATCCTCACCTGAAACTTTACCCCCACATGTCATCGGGTGTCTGTCTAATTCACCTTTAACCTTTTACGTTTAAATATATTCTGGTGACTCTAAGGTAGGAACTCTAGGACTATTGGTCTAGCATTCTGAACTCTATGTCTGCCTATTGGAAGTGTGCTTAGGTCTGAGTCTTTTGCTAGTAAGATCTAGGTCACAGTCTATTGGCAGTGAACTCTATGTCTTAGTCTATTGGTAGTGAACTCTAGGTCTGTCTATTGGTAGTAAACTATAGGTCTCAGTCTATTGGTAGTGAACTCTAGGTCTGTCTATTGGTAGTGAACTTTGAGTCTCAGTCTATTGGTATTGAACTCTGGGTCTCAGTCTGTTATTAGACTACATCTCAGTCTATTGGTAGTGAACTATAGGTCTGTCTATTGGAAGTGAACTCTAGGTCTCAGTCTATTGGTAGCAAACCTTGGGTCTCAGTCTAGTGAACTCTAGGTCTCAGTCTATTGGTAGTGAACTCTAGGTTTCAGTCTATTGGTAGTGAACTATAGGTCTGTCTATTGGTAGTGAACTCTAGGTCTCAGTCTATTGGTAGTGAACTCTAGGTCTGTCTATTGGTAGTGAACTATAGATCTGTCTATTGGTAGTGAACTCTAGGTCACAGTCTATTGGTAGTGAACTCTAGGTCTCAGTCTATTAGAAGTGAACTCTAGGTCTCAGTCTTTTGGTAGTGAACTCTAGGTCTCAATCTATTGATAGTGAACTATAGGTCTAAGTCTATTAGAAGTGAACTCTAGGTCTGTCTATTGGTAGTGAACTATGGGTCTGTCTATTGGTAGTGAACTCTCAGTCTATTGGCATGGTTGTATTTGGCGCCGCTCTTGCCACAAAACTACTATTTAAAGAGCGCAGAGGAAATCAAAGTGTACAAATTAGATGGTGTACTTACACATCCCCAATTTACACACACACACACACACACACACACACACACACACACACACACACACACACACACACATAAAACACACACCATGCATGATGTGTGAGTGTGTTAGCATGTGTGTGTGTGTGTGTGTGTGTGTGTGTGTATTGTAAGTGGCTGTCTCTTTGACCTCTGCTTGATGCCAGCGTGACTTTTAATAGCACAGCGAGGCCTAATTATAGTGCTCTACTGACACAGCCCTGCTGCTTAACAGCCTAGGGTGTGTGTGGATGTGCGTGTGTGTGTGTGTGTGTGTGTGTGTGTATGTGCGTGTTTATACAGCAGGAATTTCCAGATGCGCACAAACCCACCAAGGTGTGTGCTGCAAGGTGTTAATGTAGATATCAGATCGAGTCTCTGGGAATGTCCTGCTGTTGTCCTACCACAGACCACAGCACCCTGAACTAAAACAGAACCACGAGAAACCCACCGGGCGGGAAACCCAAGGTGAAGCACACAATTATTATGGCTGAAGAAACACGATGTTGGGGAAATAGTCCGTATCACGACCACCAAGATGTGTTCAGACGTGCTCAAGGTTTTTAATTGGTTAAAGTTGAATTTGTTGAAGTAAAAATTGTGTATTTCTTGCTGTTTCAATTTTGCGTTTGTTGAAGTGGAACGATTTTAAAATGTTGAACCATCGTCCAACTTCGAACCATCAGCAGCCAATGATCTGAAGTTTAAATGATGGTCGGTCATTGGTTCAACGTATTAAATATATTTTCAGATGTGTGTGCAAATCGGCTAATTGTGAGATTAATAATGACACTCTGATCGACAAGATGTCTAAACTCTACATGCTCCTTAATGACATACACCTAAAATCCAATGTAAGTAACTTTAGATAAAAAACTGAATGTAAATCTTTTATATAAAATTGATCTCTCTCACTATTCCTGTCTATATCTGTATAACTCTCTCTCTCTCTCTCTCTCTCCCTCTCTTCTCTTCTCCAGGCCACCACTCTGTGTGTATCCAGTCTATGGACGGTATGTTGATGTTCTTCGAGCAGGAGAGCTACTCATTCGGCCGGTTTCTGCCCGGCTTCCTGCTGCCTGGCCCACTGGCCTACTGCCCTCGAACCGACAACTTCCTCACCGTCTCCTCCGCCAGGCAGCTGGAGAGCTACAGGTGGGTCAATGAAACGCATATGCCGTATGCATGCGTTCATTCTCTCTGTTAAGCGCATTCCTTCTCTCACACACACATGCTCTCTCTCTCTCTCTCTCTCTCTCTCTCTCTCTCTCTCTCTCTCTCTCTCTCTCTCTCTCTCTCTCTCTCTCTCTCTCCCTCAAACACATACACACATACAGTACATAAACACACTCATACATACTCAAGAAAAAATACAAGGTAGTGGTTTTTAGGATTGCATTTGTCCAAAATGTTTCTGCCTGAGAGGTCTATTATATCTGTATATGATGTATTTATAATCTATGGGCTGAAGTCCTCGTTCTGCTAGAACAGTTTATTTGGCCTGTCTCCTGCCTTTATGAATGAGAGCTTGATTTGCCGTATACTGTACGCGTGTGTTTGTGTGTGTTTGTGCAACGTGTGTGCATGTGTGCTGGGGTTTGTATAATGGCGGTGTGTGTCTGCGTATACATGTGCATGAGTTTGTATAACGTGTGTGTGTGTTTGTGTGGTTGTGTGCATTTCGCCGGTAGATCCTCTTTCATATAAATGAGTGTTTCCTCCGACTCAATCTCCCATGATGACAGATATTTCTGATTCCCATTTCAAAGCTTGTGTGTGTGTGTGTGTGTGAGAGAGAGACATTTGTGGTCTACCCATATGGTAGGCATGTAGATGAATAATCAGTTTCCTGTGGTTTTCAATCTCTTTCTCTTGCTCTCTTTCTCTCTATTCCTCTCTTTTTCTCTATTTTCCTGTCTTTCTCTTTCTCCCACACACTCATTCTTTGTCCATTCATGCAACACAAGGACATCATTAGCAGAATATCTAACGAAGAGGTGCAAAGCAGTGGCAGGGATAGTTATTATGAGTGTTGTTTTAGTATATTTAGACCTGTTGCTGCACTCATTCACACAAGGACAAGCCTTGTAGGATAACTTCTTCACTGGGCTGCTGTTTTAACATCTGTCCCTTCACCCAGACATCAGTGACAACCAGAAATGTGTTAGTACCAGACATCAGTTCTAACCAGACACCAGTTACATCCAGGCATCAGTTTCAACCCGACATCGGTTACAACCAGACATCAGTTATAACCAGACCACAGTGACAATCAGTTACAACCAGACCTCAGTTACAACCAAACATCAGTAACCCCCAGAGTCATGTAACAACCAAGACTATGTTGCAACCAGTAATAAAGCCAGGATCAATTTCTAGGAATTAGAAAGGAAACAACAACTAGGAAAAAGTAACAACCAGGAATAAGTGACAAGCAGAAACGTGTAACAACCAGGAATATAGTACACGCAGCAATACTAAGAAAACCATATATACCAGAAATATGTTACAAAGTGGTCTAAAGGTTTCTGTTTAACTGCAGAGGTTGTGATCATAGTATGTAGTTCGTATATATCCAAATGTGGCACACTGAAACCTTTAAATATTTATCAAGTATAAGTAATGAATACCTCATCTGTCTGTCACCGACCGAGCAGTCTAAGTAGGGAGACCTCCCAAAAGGTCCTCTGAGCATTTACACAGGGACACACACAGTACAGTACAGTGTCCAATGTCCTTAGTTGACATCACCAACTCTAAAAGCATGCGAGATTATAGGAGATGAAAAATAGGCTGCATTCAGCCATTATAAAGCGGGAATATTAAAAGTGGGATACAGCCTAATTAAATTTAACTGTAAATGAAATTAGAAAGTAAAATGGATGGCTGGATTCAGGGAGCCAATTAAAGGTATTAATAAATCATGGATTCAATGTTTGGACCAGAAAGGTTCTGTGTCATGTCGAGAGAGAGAGAGAGAGAGAGAGAGAGAGAGAGAGAGAGAGAGAGAGAGAGAGAGAGAGAGAGAGAGAGAGAGAGAGAGAGAGAGAGAGAGAGAGAGAGAGAGAGAGAGAGAGAGAGAGAGAGAGAGAGAGAGAGAGAGAGAGAGAGAGAGAGAGAGAGAGAGAGAGAGAGAGAGAGAGAGAGAGAGAGAGAGAGAGAGAGAGAGAGAGAGAGAGAGAGAGAGAGAGAGAGATCAGTTCCCGCCAGTCTACTGTAACTGCCAACCCTCTTACTGGAAATGTCCTCAGGGTGAACACGCCAGCATCAACTGACCAGGGATCAGCCTAAACACTTTATTACTTAGCGGGCCCACCTGTCAGTGGAGCAGCCCCACGTCATTAGTCTCCGCTGGGACCTGACACACGCTTACAATCTGAGGGGAAAAGACACCCCCTTGTACATGGATCAGATTAATATTAATGCAGAGAGACTCTGACCGTGAGGACTCTGGTGCACGACAGGGCGGCCAAATGCCAAACTTCTGTAACCTCTCTTGGGTTCCAGAAAGGTCCTGGCGCTGTTCTGGGTTCTCTGGTCCTGGCTAAGGAAAACAGAAATGTCACACACTGGGTTTACAGGTGCAAGTTCCCACACGATTTCTGGACAGTTAAGGCATTAAAATGGTGGTACCATCAGGGGCCCCTCAGATAAAGGCCCCCTCATATGCCTCATAGTGGGGCCAAAAGTTACTCAGTGGGAGTTTACCCCGTTGGTCGTACGTTCTGGGTATGTTGGCCAGATCGCCTCTGTTGAAATGTGTGTCTTGGTTTACATGCGCAGTTAAAACGTGTTCTCGTGCTCAGTCGGCCTGTCCTAGATCAGTATATTGTAGAGAAAATATTTAGCTATTCTGTAAAGCTGGGTTTCGTGTCAAACGTAAGGATTTTATAGAATGACGGTTCGATGTAAAACATCTGAAGGACTTTACTTTTTTTTCATTGTGGGGGGGGGGGGGGGGGGGGGCATCCGATTGAAGTAGACATTTTAGTCAAGGTTCAGAATGATGGCATGGTAACATTTTCCGAAGACAGCACAAAGTTTTTATTCAGAAAGCCCTAACAATGTGTTTTGCTGTACTGGTGAACATGTGTTTTACTGGTAGATGACCACATTGAATAAGTAGGCGTATCAATGACATTCTATGTTCCATACGGCCTTTAGGTTGACATCACACGTTTTCCATGAAAAGGAAGAAGTTAGATCATGATATCAGTGGTTAGGGTATTTGACTGTCCCAGCCATCTTTATCTCTGGTAGATTGTTACATTGCAAGAATTGCCCAGATTAAGGGTGTGTTGCTGTCTATTTGTGTGTGTGTCCCAGGTACGAGACGCTGGCTGTGGCCACAGAGGCGGAGAGCCGGCAGGACCTGGAGCTTCCTCTGAAGACGGGAGGGAAGAAACTGACGGTGAGCCACCAATCAAATGTTCCTCATTTCCCTTTCACGGCCAATGGGCTCTTAAATTAGCTATGAAGTGTTATCTGATAGGTCGAATGCCAGTAACTGAGGGAATGAGCTGTTAGGAGGGGGGAAAGGGGACCAGCCTTTCTTTGACCTTACTCTTGTTCCACATACATTTACATTAGGCTCTCAGCCGTAACGACAACTCTGTTATCTACAGACCACTTACAAGGGCTGCGTTACAGTACAACTGAGTTGAACTCCTGTAATGTCTGAATCACAATTCTGTTTTTGTGTAACTGGTCAAAGGTCAGACTGGTTTGTAACCCTTACCATTAATAATAATACCAATAAACTTGACTTGTATTGCGCAAGTTTACAAAGTGCTTTGAACATGCACAATAAAAATAATTACTACAAACTAATTTAATTAAAAGAGAGAATTGGACAGTGGATTCGAATAGTGAAAACATTGAATGAATAGAGAGAGGGATACATTAACCAAAGCACAGAGGTGGAGAAAGAGCTGCAATCAATAAACACAAATAAAATATAGGATGTAATACAAATCCAATAGCACACACAAATAAAGCAAATATTCCTGTTCAGTTGTTTCTGCTCAGGAGGATTCTGGCGGGTACAGAGTCTTTCAGGGCAGGAGAGGTTAACGGATGGAAAAGGTCATAACGTGTGTGTGTGTGTGTCCTCCAGCCTGACTGGACGGTGATTCTGGGCGAAGAGGCCCTGGACCTCAGCATTCCCTCCTTCTCCCACGCCTCCTCCTCCATCTGCGTCCTCGGGGAGAGGAACCTCTACTGTTTCCGCGACAACGGGCAGATCCGCTTCATGAAGAAGCTGGAGTACAACCCCAGCTGTTTCCTGCCCTACGCCTCAGGTGAGCCCCGCCTTCCCTCCCCTCTCCCCCCCATATTCACACACACACACACACATGCATGCACACACGCACGTAGGCGCACACACACACACACACACACACACACACACACACACACACACTCCGTCTTATGCAGTCCAGCATGCAGCGCTCATGTACAGAGACTATTTGTGTGTGTTAATGTGGACCCCAGGACTGCTAGCTGACTACAGTGTTTTCAGCTAATGGGGATCCTTGGATAAACAATCAACAACAGCCTCATAGCGACACCCCAGTACCGCCACCACATCTGTGTTTCCATTAGTCCCATTATTTTAAGTTATCCGACTCCGATCCGACCGTCCTCCAACCTCTAGCGATCAGCACCAGTGCGTGAGCCCGATGGTTTCCATTCTAAATCACGTAAACACATTCACCATCAGCGCAGACATTCGGTTGCATGACCCTTGAGAAAGACCAGAGAGACAAACATGAATCTAAACTCCGAACACATGGTCTGGACACACGCACAGACACACACACACGCACACACACACAGTCGTGCGTTATTCAACAATTAACGTCTAATTGTGTCAAATTGCTGCGTGATTGTAGTCAATTAGAAAATTAGAATAGGAGTCGTGAGAAGACACACACACACGTGTAATGAAACACTTAGCGCACGCTCACACACTCAAACAAACACAGATGCCGTTTTATTAGCCGAGGTTGCTCACGAACAGAAAGACGAAACACCTGCTGCTGCGCTCTCATCTGGCGACCACAGCCACGTGTTAGAAAGCGAGAGCGGGAGGGGAGAGAGTGGGGGAGATTCATAAAGAGAGAGGTGAGAGAGTAAGCAAGTGAAAATGAGAGGGAGAGAGAGAGAGAAATGGAGAGGGAGAGGATGTATAAATGGAGAGAAAGAGAAAGAGAGCGGGGGAGAGAGATGAGAGGTGGAGAGTGTTTTGGTGTCTGTGGCGTTGAGGAGCAGGAGATTATACAGCTGTCCTGGGTGATTTCTACCTTTCTCCTGGCCCTCCAGCACACAGCTGTGTCCGCTGGACTTCTAACCTCCTCTCTTTCTCTCACCATGCAGTATATCAATGTCACTCTCTCTCCCCTCTCGCTCGATCTCTCTCTCTCTCTCTCTCTATCTTGCTCACCATACGGTATAGCTATGCCTCTTTTCTTCTCTTTTGCTTTTTATCTCTTATTTAATGTCTTCTGTCATTATTTCTGTCTCTCTCTCTTTCTCCCTCTCTGTTTTTTCACTCTCTTTCTCTCTGTGGGTCTTGCTTCCTCTGTCTTCCTGTGTGTGTGTGTGTGTGTGTGTTTTGTATGTTCTTTATTTAGTTTAAGATTTAGCATCTGTATAATCATTCCCCGAGGTAGACACACACACACACACACACACACACATTGTTTCTGCTTGGCTGAGAATGGACCCCACATGTTGGTCTGGTGCAGGGTCGATTCCAGCCCTTCTCGACAGACAGAAAGAACACAGAGTGAAAGAATGTAATTTGATTAAGTTTATCGTTGGTGCCATAATCAATCAACTGTGCTGCAGTCTAACGGTTGGCCTAATATTTACCCTAATGTGACATTTGAAATGGTAGATGGTAAGTGGATCACACAGCAGTGGAGAAACATTCTCCATAGTGTTCAGAGTATCAGAAATTACACAGAACAAGGATTGTGATTTGGGTCAAATTTGAAAATATTTGTTGATGATGAAAAAAACACACACACACACACACATACACTTTCTGCTCTACTGAACATCGCCGGTTTTGTCAGATCCACTGTAACTCCTCTGTTAGAGAACAGAGAATGTTTCCTGGGACGGACAGAAACACAAGAGATGGACAGTAGTGCATGAAGCAGCGCAGCGCGCAGTAGTAGAGTGCATGAAGCTGAGAGGTGTTTGGTGAACGAGGAGGAGAGGAAAGGTGATGGAGAGAGAGAGGACAGAGAGAGAGTCAGAGCCAAAGCTAAACGGGAATCTAGAATCACGGTTCGGGCCGCTATAATTACCTTGGTAATTACACATATAGGTAGATTTTAATTACGGGCCTGGAGTTTTCCCCCACTTTAACTTTGAAGCCCACGCAATGCTAATGTTGAAATGGTCCTTCATGTGGACCAGGGCTGGTCCCGCTCAGATCTGCCTAGGTGGTACACACACTGTTGGTGGCAATGATTGGACACCTGTGTGTGTCTGTGTGTTTGTAAAAGGCAAAAGAAAAAACCAAACATATATCAATTACACATTTATACTTGGAATGGAATCTTTTTTTCTGAGGTTGGAATGTTTTATTAGCTGCTTGCTGCTGACCCAGCCGTTTAAAGAGCCGTTTTATTTTCCTACAACAACCCTGAAACAGAACGCTCATCTGAGCCTGGTGCCCCTCCCTAGGAGGTAACTCACAATCCGTAATAACCCACCGTCCTTAAATCTCCATCCTTAAAACACACTAGTCCTCCTGTTCCACCTCACAGAAATATGTTCCCTCCTTCATCTCATCTTCAGAGTCATGCAGGAAGATAGGTCCCTCACCTTTGATCTATGTAATATATTATTGTTGCAAAATCCATTGTAACTTCCTCTGGATGATGACAAGTTACGGAATCAGCTATGTAACTGATCGTAACGTCGAACAAACTCAAATAAAACATTTTTAATTTGGGCAGCGTTTATAATTTCAAGTGGCCGAAACCTCACATTCAAATGAGATTTGAAGTAACACCTTTTCTTCTCTTGTTTTTTTCCCTTCGTCTGATCCCTCGTAGTCACGGAGGGCACCATCAACCTGTTGCTGGGCAACCACAACAACATGATGCTTGTGTACCAGGACATGACCCTGAAGTGGGCCGCCCAGCTGGCCTGCGTTCCCGTCGCTATACGTGTCGCCAACTTCTCGTGAGTACATAGGATGTGATGCCACAAATATCAAGTCATGTTTGAGTTCCTGCCTCCACAACCACAGGGGAGCTCTGAGATGTTCTGAAGGAAACCCTGTTGAACTGGTCCTTTTCCCCCTGATTCTATTATAAGGATTGTCTGGCATTCACTGTATATTTTTTTATGGGTATTTTTCTGGCTTGCCGGTGGGCTGATGCAGGTGGTGCTGAAATGGAAGGTGTATTTTGACCTTTTGTTTGTGTATGAGGTCACTCAGCCAAGGAAGAAGGAAGGATTTAGATTATACGTGACGTGTGTGTGTGTGTGTGTGGGGGGGGGGGGGGGGGGGGTCGGGTGTGTGTGTCTGTGTGCATGTGTATGGGTGTGTGTATTGTCGTTGCTCTATTAGTACAAAACAGAGCCAGCATAATCAGTCACCTACTACATATGTTGGGTTTCACTCTTGCCCTCTCAATATATTCCTCTCACACTCACCCTCAATATTAGCAATTTCCAGCCACCTTCTGCCTGCTGTGTCTCTCTCACACACACACACACACACACAAACACACACACTCACACACACACACACACACACACACACATAGCACAACATACTCACGCACCAACACACACATAGCACAACATAGACAATCCATGAAATCCCCACATTAAATTCAAACACTTAAAGCTAAACAAACACAAACACACACACATTCCGAGAGAGACACACATGGGAAGACACACACTCTCTTTATCAGCCTGTGAAATCCATTGTGATCTTCTCCAGGAAATCACTGTACAATTTGATCCAGATGGCCAATCACAACATGACAGGGTGTGGTCTGCTGGAGCCAGTCAGCTCTCAGTTTTAAACAACCACAATCAAACTGCAATTTTATACAATTAAAACACAAACACAACCTTGAAAAATTATGCTTTCTCTCTGAGTTAGTATGTGTATGTGTATGTGTGTGTGTGTGTGTGTGTGTGTGTGTGTGTGTGTGTGTGTGCATGTCTGTATGTTTGTGTGTGTGTGTGTGTGTGTGTTAGATGCAGCAGATACTGTGTCTGGCTCTTGTTTTGTTTCGAGTGGCGACGTGTTGTTCTAAAGCACGAGATAGTCATCATCTTGTTCAGTATGATGGAGTGTGAGAGGGAGCAAACACACACGTACGCGTGCGCACACACACACAAACACACATCTAAAATACTTACAAAGTGAGAGGTTTTTGTAAGACTAATGATATAAGGTTATTTCTCTCTCCTTCCATTAGTTTAGGGAAGTTTCACCTTCCCTAAAGTTGTACAAGCAACTGTTATCAGGTCCCCTGTCTTATCCAAACACCACACTTAATCCGTGTCCGAACACAATGTGCATCAAATCGATTTTTTTTGTAGAACAGATTTGGCAGTAAAGCATAAGTAGAAACATATGGATATATTTACTGAAACGGATTAAACTCCTGTGACAGTTGAACCAGCTTTGTAGGGCTTTTTAGTTCTTATGATATATCGCTCAGCCAAGTGTAACAAGCACAAGTGAATCATAGGTGAAGATGCTGTTTGTCACGTGTGATGGGCTGCAGACCAGAGGGCTGGTCCACTGTCTCCCTCCCCTGGGCTGACTACCTGAGCCCCTGTCGCCGTGGTGACAGAAACGCACAGAAACAAACTTTGATTTGGAACTCACCCTGAGATTTGTGCGGTGTGGCGGCTGATGGAGGTCAAGTCTCACGCTGTAAGTCATTCAGGGGGAACGGATACGGTCGAGACAGCCATCTGAGTGCATGAGACAACTGCGCCATGTCCGATAGAGAGAGAGGGGGAGAGAGATGGACGGATAGAGAGGGAGGTGGAGGGATAGAGGGAGAAATAGAGAGCGAAATAGGGAGAGTGATGGGGGGAGAGGCAGAGAGAAAAGGTTGATGGATTTAGAGAGAGAGGGAGATGGAGAAGTAGAGGGGGAAATAGAGAGATGGAGACAGGGAGATGGGGGAGGGGCAGAGAGGAAATGAGAGAGATGGAGAAAGAGGGAGATGGGAGAGAGGAAGGGTGAAAGGGAGAGTGATAAAGAGCTACTGACAGAGGGAGATGACGAGAAAGAGACAGAGGGGAGATGAGAAAAGGGGAGATGGAGAGGTAGGGAGGGAGGGAGGGAGGGAGAAATAGAGAGAAAGAGGAAGATCATGATTGGAGAGAGGAAGAGAGAAAGTATAAGAGATAAAGAGACAGATGGAGTCAGAGAGACAGACAGAGGGAGATGAGAGAAAGAGGGAGAAAATGAGATATAAAATGAGAGATAGAGTAAAAGGGCAAGAGAGGCAGAGCGAGAGAGAGATGACATAAAGATACTCTATGTGTGTGTGTATGGCAGTTTGTGATTCTACTGGCCTTTCTCCTTCTCATTCCCGCTCAATCTCATTTCTTTCTACCCCCCCCCCCCCCCCCCCCCCTTGGTTTTTTCCGTTAATCTCTCTATCTTTCTATCCACCCCCTTCCCCCAGTGGTGCACCCCTGGTTCTGTGAAGCCTGAGCTCTAAAAGGCACGACGGTCCGTCCAAACAGCTGCACTGTCTGATGGGCCCTCCATCATCTTTATTGTCAGGGCTGGATCTCTCTCTCCATCTCTCTTTCCATCCTCTAATTCTGGATCTCTCTCTCTCTGTCCCTCTCTCTTTCCTTTCACACACTCAATCTTTCTCTCTCTTTCAATCCACTCGTTCTCTCTCTCTCTCTCTCTCTTACTCCCTCTTACTCTCTCTTTCTCTTTCCACCCTCTAGTTCTCTCTCTCTTCCTCTCTCCGGTCTCTTATACACAAACACATGTTGTATTACCACTGTTTCTTTAACTTTTATTAGGATGGTGCGGGTGTGTGTTGCTGTGAATGTGTGTATATATGTGTTTGTGTGAGAGAGACACAGAGAGAGAGAAGCTGTCAAGATCTTGTTTTATGCCCCTGTTGGACACCCTCTTTTGCAGGTGCAAGGGTCGACGTTTGTGTGTGTGTGTGTGTGTGTGTGTGTATGTGTGTGTACTACACTGGCCTGAAACCACAACACATCTGCAACCAGTTAACACACACACACACACACACAATCTCTCCTCTATCTTACCTTCTTATCCTATACGCTGATGGATTCAGGCGTTTGAAATGGCCACCCTTGGTGCGTCAAGTCACGCCAAGTTTAAATAAACACTGAACAAACAGATTCATATTGATAGATAAATGGGATTCATAAAACCTTCTGGAATACTCCATGACGCCAGAGACCATGCTTGTGTCTCCATCACTGTGTCTACCAGGAGGAGAATATTTATCGAAGCAGATTGCTCTTATTTATATTCATTAAGAACTATTCCCTTAACTCATGTTCTTTCAAGATGAATGAAAATTGCCTTGAATTCCTAACAGCTGTTGCATGCTGTCATGATGTAATGTCATCATGTTATTGGTTATTTACTTTGATCAAAACGTTCTCCTTTCCTCTCCTCTCCCCCTTCCTCCCTTCCCTTCTCCCCCTCCTCTCACCTCCACCCTCTTCCCTCTCCCGTCTCTTTTCTCCTCTTCTCTCCCCCACCGCCCCAGTGAGTTGCGGGGGGTCCTGGTGACCCTGAGTTCGGAGGGCCACCTCCAGTGCTCCTACCTGGGCACGGACCCGTCCTTCTTCTCCACGCCCAAGTCGGACGCCCGGGAGGTGGACTACGAGCAGCTGGACGCCGAGATGAAGACCCTGCAGAGGGTCATCAGAGAGGCCACGCACACCCAGGGTATGATGCCCCATAACTCTGCTCAGACCCCCAGCTCAGACTGGGACTGGGGCTGCTCGAGGACAGGAGACGTGGTGCGAGTATCTGTGGGTTCAAAACCTGAGTTGAATAATGAACTGTTGATTAAGTCAAGCTAATCAAGGTTCAAATGAACTTAACCCTAATGGTTACGATATTCAGTTTCTGACATGACTTTTAAAAAAGAACAAATTTGAACGCAAGTTGTCTTAAGACCATAATGTACAGGAATAAGCAGCCATTTTAAATCATTTTTTTTTTAATCATCGTATCTCCCTAGCATGGGTAGGGACCGCATGGATTCTGGTATTGTGACAGCTGACATTGTTTCTTCAGTAGAATGATGCGTTTCCATGGTGACACCATATTAGAGCTGTTGTATCGTTAAAGAAGGCATGATGAGGGAGTGATCCTTCAGGGTTAATTGGTTGGAGTTCCACTGTTGTGTGACCGCAGTCCCAATCAGGAGGAAGTTGAAGGCTCGGGTGGAGATGCACTCCAACATACGACATGCACACTATTCCATATCTAGCCCTCGTCTCTTCCAGCGTTACTGATATGTTGGACTAGGAGCCCTTAGGGAAGGTGTGGATCTGACATGCTGAGTAATGTTAGTCTTTGTTTGTCATCAGACATCTTGCCCAAGGTTGACACAGAGGAGGCCCTGACCATCACGACTACTGTCTCATCCAGCATGGACACCCCCTCGGTATGCATACACACGCATGCACTCGCACGCACTCACAT
>JACYXH010000826.1:3800791-3805791 GCA_026745465.1 Lota lota
GTGTGTGTGTGAGAGAGAGAGAGAGAGAGAGAGAGAGAGAGAGAGAGAGAGAGAGAGAGAGAGAGAGAGAGAGAGAGAGAGAGAGAGAGAGAGAGAGAGAGAGAGAGAGAGAGAGAGAGAGAGAGAGAGAGAGAGAGAGAGAGAGAGAGATTGAATTAGCTGTGCTCCATGTGTTTTTGATTGTGCTCTCAGTGTGAGTCCAGATAGGGCGTTGGTAAGCTATTATGAATGTGTCGCTCTTTGCGTGTATCGTATATTTTTGTGGTGTGTGTGTCCACTGGGGGAACGGGAGCAGGAGAGAGATGTAAAAGTTGCACAGCATATATATAGTTGTGTGTGTGTGTGTGTGTGTGTGTGCGTGTGTGCCTTCCATCCCACCCTTCTGCTGTCCCGTGTCCCCCGGGGTAGGGTGGGGGTGTAGAGTGGCGTGGTGGATGGGTGGGTAGGTAGCACATTTGGACTTTTATTGTTATTCTACTCTTTATTTGTCTCAGATGGCAGCTCATTTCCCATTTCCCAACACACTAGCACCTTTGTTCTCCCTCCCTCCCTCTCTCTCTACTTCGTTCTCTCACAGGCACATGCACTTTCTTTTATTTCTCTCATTCCTTCTCTCTCTCCATTTCACTCTGTTTGCTTTATGTTCTGTCACTCAGCCACACCTTCTTTTACTTTATGTCTGTATTATATCTCTCTTTCTATCCACCTATCTATTTCTGTTCTCGCTCTCTTTCCCTCTATAATTTTAATTTCTAGGCCTCTCTCTAGTTCCCTCCATCTTTTTCTTTCTTTCCTGCCTGTCTCTCCATCCTGTTTGTAAACTCTTAAGTAACCCTAAGTAAAGTGGCGGCTTATGGTGATTTAACAAAATCTTGCTAATTCATACGTTCGTAAATATATGAACATACCTTTATTTAACAGTTTACGATGTGTTTACATTATTTGTTTGTTTTGGTTGATAAATCCACGGGCACAATTGCTTATCCCATTTTTGGATCAAACCTGTTATTATTTAGGCATTTTATGTAATTTCCCACATTTCCTGACTTTTCCACTGGTAGCGTCTACACCACAAACAAGCACATGAATTCAGTTCACACACACCACATTCCTCATAGTTGCACATCAGACCATTTTAAACATGTTGACACGGCCAAGGGTTGGTGCAATAGACAGGCTTAGTTTATTATGTGTCATTATGTGCATGCTTTGATAGGATTCAACAATACAGACTTATTGGATCATGATCATTCCCATGGTGCCACGGAACCTTTCCTCAGATCCTTACCCTTACTTTAACCATTTTTTTATTTTTTATTTGTAACTGAATCTTTATTATATGCCTAATACCTTACCTATAACCATTTAGAATATTCTACCTAAACCTAACCCTCTGTAACTTACCCATTTTGAACATTTAAACTGAATGCCTAAAACACAAATGCCTGAACTTAACCATCATTCACCTTATACCTTAACTTTAATAATTTTCTACCTAAACATAACCATAAACATTTATATCGCGCCTTGGGAACAACAATTTTGGTTCTGTTTGAAATAAGCATGGACTTATGCGATAACATACTGATTTGACCATGTGATAATTGTTAACGGGCTAACTGGTGACAGCAGGGGAATAGCTGTTTACAAGGTAAAGGTCATCCCAGAGACATGAGCAGAGTCCAGACCTAGAGAGGTCAAAGGTCACCGCTTAACCCCACCCTGATGTGCACTCCAGATTCCTACTTAAATGTTTTTGGACTTGAAGTGTGAGACACACACATACACACATACACACATACACACACAACCACACGCACACACTCACACACACACACACATACACACACACACACACACACACACACACACACACACACAAACACAGATGCACATACATAGCCAAAGCCATGGGTGCATAGCCACTTGGAAAGCAAACAAAAACATATGCATGCACACACTTTTAAACAGTAAGTTGGTACACACCACACCCTTAAGTCTCACCTCTCTGTGTGCGGTACATGCCCCCCTCTCAGCCCCACTTGACCTCTGACCTCTGAGCTCACCCATACAGACAGCGCTAGGTTTATGCTGAGCTGCATTTCTGACCTCACCTTCAAGGAAGAGTAACACACATATGCACACACACCCACATTATGTGTTTTATATGTGATGATGGAGAGAGAGAGAGAGATTATTAAGCATAAAGAGTGCTAAAGAGAGACACACCCTATGGGAGCCAGGTCAGAGACACACTGACAGACGTGTATATAAGATGTATATTTATATAAAGAAAAATACGAGGAGCCAAGGGTCATTGTTAAGCCGTTTTTTCTCCTTTGTGTTTTTTTGTTGGCCTTAGTGCTCTCGTTAATGGACCTGCTAACACTCAGAGCACTCTCACCTTTGACCCCTACCTGACCTCTAGGGTTAAAAGCCCAGTGCTGAAAGACAGGATGAGGTGTGGACCTGAGAGAGACTGCAAAGAGCGAGAGTGTGGGGCAGAGAGAGAAGGAAAGACCAGAAGGTGGATAGAGAGAGGAGAGGAAATGAGAGAATGATGGATAGCGGAGAAATGAAAGTATGAGAGAGGACCTGGAGACAGGGAGAGAAATGGAAGGGGGGAATTGAAGTCGAAGGACAGGACAAGTGATTGAGCGAGGGACAGGAGAGGTCAGGCTTGGTCAGGTGAGGCTGGCAGAATGTGGATAATGTCTCTCTCCACTGGGTTAATTTATTTTGTCCTACTTTGGCGGCAGGCCTTTCCACATCTACTCACTGTCTTGATTTTCACTTCTCACCCTCTTTTTTTATTGGCCCTCTCTGCCCCCTCCCCCCTCCTTATGTTCTGTCTATCCTCAAGTAAAGCGGTCTGCTCAGTTTTACATTGTGTGTGTCTGTGTGTGCGCACGCGTCTGTGCGTGCTTGTGTGTCTGTGTCTGTGTGTGTAAAAGGTAAAGTTAACGAGATCTGGTGTTTGAACATAACATCTTTCTGCACAAGCTTGAAGTGGTTGGTACATCGCCACACACAAGCCGCGTTTCTAAAGCAGGAAATTTACCCAGGAACCAGGGTCTAAACTATGTTCCGTGGACATTAGTTTACCCCCCAAAAGGTCCCTGCTCGGTGGGTAGTGCTTTCTAAAAATACAGGAACTTTGGGGCCGGGGCTTTCAGCGCTAAACATCTCTGATTGGTCGAGTACTCAAAGCATTTTATTTCAGCCATTTCAACATCTACAGCTGCAAACGGACTGTTTTTTGTTCACTCTGAAATGCAGTAAATCACACACTGTCTTGTTATTGCATCCATAGAGGTAAACTACATTAATAGACCTATAATTATCGCTATCTGTTATATGTGTTGATCATTCATCTCGATAGCAGTCGGCACTACAAGCTAATGTTTACTTGCACTTCGGGACGTGAATATAGGTTGCTTTTGATAACCTGACGGTGTCCAGTTGTATTGGAACAGTCTAATTTTGGATACCAACAAACATGGATGCGTTAAAGAACGCACAGCCACTTATCATTATCCCCCTCATCCGCGAACTGCCCTTCGCTGCACTATTTTACACTTGGATTAAAACTCAAACTCCATAATGAATCCTATGTATGAATCCTCTAAATACATAGGATATTTTGATGAAAGTACGGAGTCGTATTCACTGGCTATATGAGGTTGAGGATTGAATCTCTCTTTTTCACTGTTTCTTATTGAAAAATGCTGCATATTCACGTCGTAACTGATGTAAATAGTTGACGCGAGTTTGTTGGTCCGATTTTTCTCTCAGTATTTCTTGCTTTTTCATGTCTTTTATTTGTTGATGTAAAATATCCTTAATGTTTTCAACCTTTGCGGGTCTCTAGACAGCGATGGAAACGCAGACACAAGGGGCAAGGGGCTGAAGGAACCTTTTAGTCCCTTGAAATGTAGTTCCTGGGACTAAATGTTCTGGATAATGCTCATGGAAACGCGGCTATAGATTCTTAAACTGTTTCACCACATAGAGGTGGATGCTCATAATGGAACAGGACCACTTGATAAGGGTCGTTTAGGTGAATTCCTCAGACAGCTTATATTTGAACCAGATACAGCAGAATAGAATATAATAGACCTGTCCACTGGATTAGACTAAACTGATTTACCAGTCTGTCCTCTGTCCTTTTTTGCTTGGGGTGGTTATGTAGAATGGATGGCATACAGCACTGACAGACTGGGCAAATCCACATACTCTCTCTCTCTCTCACACACACACACACACGGTCCATAGCTTTGGTTCACTCACCTGTGGCAGACTGTTCTCTGGAGGCTTGCTACGGAACATCACGCCCCATTACACCACCACACCACCCTGTGTGTGTGTGTGTGTGTGTGTGAGAGAGAAAGAGAGACTTGCTGAAGCCATTAGCTGTAATATATCCTTTCCTCTCCGTCTGTATTTGATCACTGCCTTTTCTCCTGCATGTTTGCTCTCTTTTCTTTCTCTCTTTCTCTTTGGCTCTCTCCTTGCTCTCTTACTCTCTTTCTTTCTTTCTTTCTGTCTGTCTGTCTGTCTCTGTCTCTCTCTCTCTCTCTCTCTCTCTCTCTCTCTCTCTCTCTCTCTCTCTCTCTGCCTCTCTCTCTCTCGGTTTTAGGTTAAAGGAAGCTACAAGTCATCACCTCTCACATGCCACATATAAAGTCACTGTGTGTCTGCATGTGTGTGTGTGTGTGTGTGTGTGTGTGTGTGTGTGTCTGAATGTGTATGTGAGAGAGGGAGTGTGTGTGTGCATGTACTTCAGGGTCTGTTTAGTGTTGGATATACTGTATCCTGTATCCTTTCAGTACCTCGAAAATGCTGATTCTTCATGTGTGTGCAAATGTGTGTGTGTGTGTGTCTTACTGGCAATATGTCCCTTGTGTACCAGGGTTCCTACTGCAGCATGTGTTTTTTCAGTATGCGTGTGTGTATATATAATTATAGTCATGAATCAGCATTATCATATAATATAACTA
>JACYXH010000826.1:3813291-3843291 GCA_026745465.1 Lota lota
ATTATATATATACCTTTTTATTGTACTCAATGGTCGTTTTGGGGCTTACTTGATGGTATGCGATGGTTGTTTTGCTGGTTGATCGCGGTTTTCTTTTATCCTTGTCTGGAGCCAGGAAAACATTGTGGTCACTACAATTCAATCTAAAAGTATCTGTTAGGGGTTGATTCTATTGGAAAAATATTAGATTTTTTTGTTCAAATGAAACAGCTATTGTAGCTTCTTAAAATCGAGGAAATCTCCCTGCGTTATTAATTATTATTGCTGCACTCTCTAGGAGTGTTCAAAGTGTTTGGTTAAATTCTGTCAGAAATATCATTTCTACCAATATCATAGCCTACCAGAATCGGTAGGCTAAAGACTAAAAATCTGTTTAAAACAACAAACAATCCAAACGGATCCACAAAAGAAAGTCCAGCCACACCAAGTTCGTAGGTGGGGGGGGGGGGGGGGCTTCTGCCCCCAACGCCGTCTCATTGTGCCGGTTGCCCTGCCTGTACGGCTAAATCATACACCACATCACTGCCCTGGGACCCGCGAAGTACACGTGACGTCACGTCTGCACCTGGTTTAAGTGTCGTCTGCGTCTTGATTTGAATGGGAATGATGGTGAAATCCACACGTTGAGGCCCACGCTTTTCAAGATGTTTAAGTGATGTATATGTACTATATACATCATACCTTATACACGCACGCACGCACACACCACACACACACACACACACACACACACACACACACACTCCTACTCACTAACAAGATACAGTCGTATTTGCCTACCGCCTTACCTCTCTGTGTTGAAGTGGGTGTGTGTGGGGTTGGTGAGTGCACACACTCAGTGTGGGCTCCTATTCTGCTGATTTATGTACTTCCTGTATGAGACTGATGAGTTGTTAGCTAAATACCCCTGCAAGATTTACTGGGGACCACACACACACACACACACACACACACACACACACATAAATATATATACACTTACACAAACCTTTTGTCTAATGTAAATCATGCTGTCATCGCGACATCCTGTTATTTAACTAAATATGTGACAAATAATGACACAAGTGTGTTTTAGTGCAGCGGAAATATTTTCCTAACCCTTAACCCATACACACACTTACACTCGTACAACTTTAAATCGCCAAACAAATTCACCTCAAGGTGACCCCATGTGTCGTACAGTAGCTATGGTAACTACCTACTGTACCTCTCACAAGAAATACCTTCTTTTGGGGTTTACGTTTACTGCTTAAAGGTAAAGTTAAAATAACAAAGGGGAACTTTTATCTGGTTAAAAAAAGGCTTTCTTTGTCTTGTCTGATGAAATCAAACGTTTCATTTCATTAATGTGTCAAATTTGTTCCGATTTTAGTTTTGGCAATTTGCTTTTGCACCAGATACGAACCGTGAGCCCAAAACCGTGAAATGTAGGGCCGCTTGTTCTGTCTGAAACACTACCCCCCTAAACAATACAACGTAGACTTCCTCCAACCACACACATGCTGCTTACATACAAGCATATATTGTATATCAATGCACCTAGTGTGTTTGTTTGTGTTCTGTTTATCAGTATGTACAGTCAATGCAGTGGCACTATAAGTGTATGTGTGTGTGTGTGTGTGTGTGTGTGTGTGTGTGTGTGTGCGCACATGCGCATATGGTGTGCATGTACGTCGGGTCGGTGATCCTGGCACATGCAGCTTCTGTATCTGTGTGTGTGTGTGTGTGTGTGTATGTGCGTGTGTGTCGTGTTTATGCATGTTTGATTTGTGTTTGTGTTTATGGAAGTGTGGCATGTATGTATACTTGGTTGTATACGCCTTTTGGTTGCCGCGTATGTGTTTGTGTACAAATGGTGTGTCTGTCTTTTGTGTGTGTATGTGTACACACACACAAGTGCATGCACTATTGCTGATGCCTGGGTTTCAGACGGTGGCTTGGCATGGGTCCGCCTCAGTGTATTTCTGTGTAAGCTGTGTGTGTGTGTTGTGGGATGTCGGTTTGTGCCAGACACAGTGCCCACATGGGGGTTGTATTGTTTCTGCTGGTAAAAATTCCTCGGTCTGCCTTCATGCACGCCTCCACTCTTGTCATTGTGTTTGTGTGTTTGATGCCCAGGGAAACCAGTCACTTCCAGCGGTTTCTCTGTTATTCTGCACTTTTCTTCAGATGTGTGTGTGTGTGTGTGTGTGTGTGTGTGTGTGTGTGCGCGAGCGGGTGTTATTGTGCAGTCTCTCTGCCGTTACAAAGTGATGGTTCCCTGATTCTGTTGTCTAAACCGGAGGTTGGCTTTTTGGTCATTGGATTCCACTTTCCATTAGTCTCGTTTGCGACTCGTTAGTGTCTGTGTGACATCAGCATCACATCACCTGATCTTAAACGTGGGAATCTCTGAATGGTCTAGCTCTCGTTCTAGCTGAGAGAAGCCATGCAGTAGTTGGTAACAATTCATTCATTCAATTTACATTTGCTTTGGTTTTGAATTACTTTTGTTTGTGTGAACTTCAGAGGGTGACATTCACTTTGGAAAGGCTTGTGTGGATATGTTTAGGGCCAAATGAGCAGGCCAAATACTAAATGCTAAATGCAGACTAAATACTCACCTGAGTTAGGTTTCCTCAACTTCTAGGTTATGGAAACCTTGTCGACTTGTAAACCTGTAACTGTAGCTAATAGCCTCTTTCTGCCCTTTTCCACCTCTCTCTCTCTCTCTCTCTCTCTCTCTCTCTCTCTCTCTCTCTCTCTCTCTCTCTCTCTCTCTCTCTCTCTCTCTCTCTCTCTTCCCGCCAACCTACACCGGGCATGCGGGAAGTTTCTGACACACTATACACTGTAATGTATATACCCAGCCCCCATAATGGAACCTATCGACAAGCACTCGGAAGAGTGATGAACTCGTCAAATGAATAATTCATCCGTGTGTGAGGAACTACTATGGGGCCTTCCAAGCTGCTTGGGCTGCTCTCTGGATCAGTCATCTCTATGTATCTCTTGGCTTCTCTCTGTATCCCTGTTTCTCTTTCTCTCGCTCTCTGGAGCTTTCTCTGTCTATCTATATCTATATCTATAGATATAGATATAGATATATCTATCTGTCTGTCTATCGATTTGTCTATCTATTTAACTGTCTGTCTGTCAATTCGTCCTTCCGCCCGTCTGTCTATTGGTTTATCTATCTATCCATCTGTTTGCCTATCTATATATTTATCTATCTATCTATCTATCTATCTATCTATCTTTCATGTTTTTCCAACTCAGTGTCAAGGACAAAAAGCAGCTCAGGGTTGTCTCCCAACTACATCTTACTCTAGTATTTCTGACAGCATTTGGGATGTAAAAGGATAGCATTTTTGGAACGTCATCATAACACCAGATGTTTTTCTTCTTTCCCCCCCTTGGTCATCCAAGGGTGGTATCTGTGGAAATGCCTCCACTTCCTTGTGGATCCTAATCTTTCAGTTGTGATTGATGTTAAACCATCGGCCTAGTCACCAGAGGGCACCTTTAGCTTCTTATCATATTAAAACGAATGTCATATCTTCAAGAGTCCTTCATCCTTATCCAGACTATGAGTGTGTTCACGTCCACCCATCAACTGACAGCAGCTGAACTTCTAAGAAAGGCATCTCTCTCCCCTGCTTATGGTGTGCAAGACGTCAGTGAACATGTGCTCCAGTTTATGGATTATAATATGTTAACGTGAATCGTATTAAAGTCCTCCATCCGGTATTCAAATGACCATCTTGGCTTGGGTTGGATCTTTCTTAATCGAAAACATCTTTGCCGTCTTCTGTATGCTGGCCTTCTTGGACTATCTTAGGTAAAACAGGATAACAAATATGTGTAGTGGGTTGGGTGGGTAGGGTTCAACCCCCAGATTGTGGGTATTAGGTTCAATCCCCAATGTCCACAGCCTGCATGTAGTCACCTGGAAGATGGACGGCTAATGCCTACCTGCTCGAAGTGGATCTAAAATGTAAGTTGCTTTGGATAAGATGATCTGGTAAATAACTCAAATGTGAATAGTAAAAATGTGTATATGCATACAGAATGTAACTAACTAACTAACTGCTTTTTAACCTTAAGCTCTGAGTTTTGGCGGTATAGTTTACAAGGCAATTGTTGTTCTCTAAACACAGGCTTGTATGGGCAACACATGATCTTTGTATGCCATATGCTTCTCTTTGCCATTTCAGTCCCATTAACATCCCCACTGTTTATCTGCCAATGTTACAGGTTGTGATCACTGTTTGCGATTGTGGTTATTCTCACGGCATTGAAAAGGAAACATTGTTTTGTAGTGCAAGACCTGCTGCTGTATTTATTTAGGGCCTGGCACCACATCAGGGAATCGTTTAGAACTATCTGAAATCTCCAGAAGCTAGATCTGTAGAGCATCTAGAATCCTCTAAAAACCTGCTGCAGCCCCACCGTAGACCGACGCAATCATAATGGCTAACAACCGGCGGATTCATTAAAATACAATTAGAATGTCATGAAACTAGCTAGCAGTAATTTATTCTGCTAGCTAGCAGTAATTCATACTAGCAGCGTGTTTTTACATTGACCTCAACACCAACACCAACATGACTGTAAAGTTAGCCATGCTGACCCTGAATCACCTAGACCCGATTAATGGAGCCTGGAGAAAGGAAACGTAGCCTGGGGGGGTCCTACGGTGCCTTAAAACAATGGTATCAGGCTTGTTAAAATTGCGGGGGGACCAGCGATGGAATGTGCGACCAATTAGATATGCTCTCGAATGAGGCATGTCTTTTCATTTTCGGGACCTGAACGAATGCTTGCTAGGTGTCCACACATCACAGTGGGGGCAGAAGAAGGAGTTTATGGGGAATTCCCCCCCTGGTTAGCGTACTGTGTCTCCACAAGTCAGGGCTGGGTTTGTCCCAGAGAAACTGCAAGCAGATAAGAAATAACCTTCTGTCTGTCCTCTTAGGCTCTTTGTTCACACTGTTCAAATGATCAGAATTAGCCCAGTTGATATGTACATAAAAAGTGTGCGTGTCTTCCAAACTTTATTACATTTGGCATAAAAGCGCACATGCATTGATATCTATGGACCTTACCTCGGTGAGAGGTAACTTAGTCTATTGTGTGTGTGTGTGTGTGTGTGTGTGTGTGTGTGTGTGTGTGTGTGTGCATTTTTTCACCCCTCTCTCTCCTGCTCATTTGAAAGCCGTCCATCACCTTGGTCTCTGTATTTCACACGCTCCCCTCTAACTGGCCTTTGATTAATCTGAGACAGGCACCTACAGGTTAGCCTAGCGCTAGCGTTCCTCAGCTAGCTGGGCTTTGGTTAATCTGAGGCAGGCACCTACAGGTTAGCCTATGCTGGCTGCCATGCTAGCCTCCTGGTGGGAGGAAGTTTTTGTGCTGTCACTCAGAAAGAGATTTGAGTTCGGGGGGGAAAAGGAAGTACAGATCGGGGGTGGGGGGGACGGTAGTTGGGAAGCCTTTTGCTTTTCATAAATATTTTCCCGATACTGTTTCCTGTGTGGTGTATAATGCCAGTCGTTTGTTAGTTTATGCGTTAACGCGCCGGGCTAACGTTGCGCTCAGCGCTGTCTGGGAACCAGGACTCCAGGCCGGGCAGAGCCCAGCCGTGGCTCCCTGTAATTAGGAGTTCAAACGCTCGCTGACCTGGCTGACTGACAGGCCCTCAAAGGGCCTCTCTCCAGGGCCCCTAATGGAGGCCTCTGGCAGACAGCAGCCTGATTTATTTGGCCCCAAATGGAGCGCTAAACATGGCTAAACATAGCTAAACACAGATCCTACTGTGGACCTAAGACCTGGGTCTTGCTCACTCCTGTCTGTTCTCTTGTGTGTGTGTGTGTGTGTGTGTGTGTGTGTGCGCGTGCGCGAGCGTGTGTGCAACTCTCATATCTGTGAGTGCTCAGGGCATATCTGTGTGTGCGGAAACACACTTGAGTGTAAACTTGTGTGTGAACTCGTGTGTCTAGGATTACCTTGGTAAGGTCGTCTCTCAGGTAGCCTGTGTGTGTATGTGTGTGTGTGTGTTTGCATACCAGATGAAAGGACCAGTGGGAGCTAAGGGACTTCCTCTCATTTCTCTCTCTCTCTCTTGTTTTCTTTCTCACACACACACACACACACACACACGCACACATTTGCATTCTATTGCTTTCACTCTCTTGCTTTCCCTACTTTTAACCATCTTCAGCCGCCTCTATATCTTATCTTACTGTCACGTACTCTTAAAACACGCACATACACAAATGCCAAGGAGGTATGTACACACTCAACGACATGGGCACACACTTATCCACGTGCACATTTAGAGGATGAATGGTGCATAGAGGGGTCACGGTGGTCTGGTATGTTTGTACTTAGACAGTATGTTTATGGGACTGTCTGTCTTATCAATGAATGGCTGTCTTTCATTCAGCTCATTGACACTCACCGCAGTGTGTGTGTGTGTGTGTGTGTGTGTGTGTGTGTGTGTGTGTGTGTGTGTGTGTGTGTGTGTGTGTGTGTGCATGCAGTTGAAAATATAACTGTACACATATAGCTGTGTGTGTGTGTGTGTGTGTATGTATGTGTGTGTTGTGCGCATATGTTCAAATGCATATGCTTGATGCCCATTCAGGCAGGTCCCAGTAGCGGAAACTGAGGGAGAGATTTCAGTGTTCCTGTTTGTTGACCTCCAGCAAATAGCCACAGCAAAGCTTGTCCCTGGCGCCACACACACAAACACACATACATACACACTCTCAGGTGTTTGCCTATGGGCAGGTATACATTGAGCGGTAGGGAGTGAATGGATGGCCTAAGGTCGTTGTGCTCCCAGACTGCTGATATGTAGAGAGCTGGTGCAGTGATTATCAGAGAGTTGCCGCTGCTAACCCAGCCCATGTTGAGTTGAAATGAGAATCTAAGGACTAGGAAAAAACTCTCACTTCCCTTATCTCAATCCCTGTCTTTCAACATCACATCCCCCTGTGTCTCTCCTGATCATTGTTCATCTCTCTGTTATCTCTCTGATCCAGCTGCAGACAGAATACCAAACAATCGCTTATGTTTTGTGTCTCTGTCCATGAAGAGGAGTTGACAGATCTCCTTTTATCTGTGCTCAGTGATTCCGTCCCCTGGTCTGCTGTGTGTCGCTGTCTCTGGAGGCCTGGTGCTCCTGAAGATGACTGACCTTTAAAATATATATTACCGCTCACAAAGGAAGGATGGACTGAGGCAAAGAAGGGACGGGAGTGCAATAAGCAAGACGCAGCAAAATACACACACACACACACAAACATTTTTCAAGCCCTGGTACGTCGTTGCTCGGTAACGAGCGGACATTTAATAAGTCGGCCATGTTGGGGGGGGGGGGGGGTGCAAAAGCGACACGCTGTGAGATTAATGCGCCGGAGATGAAAGCCCTGAAGGACCTTTATCCCGTGGCTTTAATTAAACTGTCCTAACAGTTCCATGCCAACACGACTAATCCAAGTCAGGACCCCACGCTGACGCACCCAGGCAGGGGTAGAGCTGGAGCTGGGGAAAGGGCCCGCATGGATGAGGTGATCCCATCAAAACCCCAGTCCCAGGGTGGGACACGGTTGACAGCCGGGTCAAATGCTGTAGCGGTGGGGAGGGAGGAGTCGGAGAACCAGCCTCCAAAGTGTTTAACTGTCACCGGGTGACATTTGAAAGCTGCATATCCTGATTGCGCGGTGCGGGATCAGGGGTTGGGACGTGAAGTTAAGTCGTCACCATACCAATAAGAATCTAAGAGTTGAGCAGTGTACATATAAGCAAACGTGTGGAAAGGGAAGTGTATTTCTTTGCAACTTTTTACATATTTTCTTTGCTCTCTCTCTCTCTCTCTCTCTGTCTCTCTGTCATAATTCATGCATTACATACTGTTTGACTGGCTGTAATCAGACTAAAGTTGAACCACCATATGTCGCTACTGTACTGGCACGCATATAACACAGGCACACTACAAAAGTCAAGGTGAAAGTGCATGAATACACACACACACACACACACATATGAATGCTCAGGGGAAGTGTGCTTCATACATCTCATTTTTGATTTATAAAATAATTCCTGTTTGTTAAGGAAATGCCATGACAACAATGGTCCCTGTGTGCTTGTCTGTGTGTGTGTGTGTGTGTGTGTGTGTGTGTGTGTGTGTGTGTGTGTGTGTGTGTGTGTGTGTGTGTGGTTGAGAGAATTTGAGGGGTCGACTCCTACGCTGATATGTGAGTGATGCGCGTGTGTGTGTATACTGATTAAACCATATGATTGATCACTTAATCTATTGCACTTTCTCCAACATCAACAGGTATGTGCACTGTCTGTGTCCATGGGTGTGTGTGTGCATATCTGTGTTTTTCTTCTGCCACACAGACAATGAGCGATTTATGAGATTACACATATTTACTCTGTAATCAGGGTGTGTGTGTGCGTGTGTGTGTGTGTGTTTATGTATACAGCAGGCCTCGGGACGCCAAGTTTGGGATATTTATCTTGTTCCCCAAATCACACACACACACACACACACACTCACACACACACATACGCATACACTCACTGCCATCTACATACATCCACACCTATATGGGTATAAACCACTCGCAAATATACACACTCAATCAAACACAATCTCACATTCAGCTGTGTAACAACTTAGAGGCTGTATATATGAATTATATTACATGTTCAAATACATACATAATACAAAATATTTTTATATACATGTACATACATGCGCTCACGCATACGCACACACACACACACACACACACACACACACACACACATGCATACTCCCTCAAACAAACATATACTGGCAGCAGACATAGACATGCAATAACACATACACACAGTGAAAGAGACAAACAAATGCACACCACAAACCAAAAGAATGCAGAGAACGAATAGCTTCTCATATTTCTCCTTTTCATCTGGTTTAATTCATATTCATGACAGCATGTATCACACAACAACCAGTGAAGATACTGTTCTAACATTCAGGTGATCCTTTCAGGTATTTACATGAGTTCATCTGTGTGAGAGAGAGAGACAGAGAGAGAGAGAGAGAGAGGAAAGGATTAACATAACCGTCTCTTCCTGGTTCTAAAGAGGTCTCTGCAGATCTATCCACCATCAATCTTTATTTAAACACAGCGTTACATCTGCCCTGCAACATGTATGTGTGCGTGTGGGCTTGTGCGTCTTTGTGTGCGTGTGTGTGTTTTTATGTAAGTGTGTCTGTGTGTGTGTAATGAGTAGTTAGTACGTTTCTGTTTGATTACAGGCCTCTACATAGCGACAGAGAAGCTAAATATGACTACAGACTAAACACACACACACACACACACACACACACACACACGTACACACACACTGTCCAACCACCCACGCTCACGCCATATATACACGTAGCACAAACTGTCTTGATATGCACACACACACGCACAGAAACACAGACAAACACTGTACCACAAGCCACACATTCGCTCTTTGCAGTCCATCTGGAGAGCAAGAAGGGAGGGAGAGAGAGAAATAAAAATCTGGCTCTCCAGCAGGAGTCATCATTTCAGGGTCTTGGATGCATCATATTTATTATGGTTCGAATAATGACAGAATTAAGTGACAAACGTTGTCTTCAGACAATAACAAGTGCAGACTTGGCAGAATTACGCAGGCTTGATGGATAAGGATCTGCTTCGCCTCATCTCTGCTGAACAACATATGTGTGAACACACACACAGACACACACAGACACACACTCCAGGCGTGTGTGTGTGTGTGAGTGTAAACCAGTGGTGTAAGGCGGCTATCTGTAAACAATTGATAATTCAATATTGTTTGCACATTGTTTTGTCAGACACTTGTGCAAGTCATGCTTATCTTGAGATGCAGCCTGTAAGTGTGCTTGAAAAAACCCACGCGTGTGCAAGTACACACACACACACACACACACAGACACACACACACACACACACACACACACACACACACACACACACAGACACTCTCACACACATATACACACGCACACACAGGGTAAAGCGCTCCCAGCTGTTGTGTGAAAACAGGCTTCAGGCATTTGTACTAATTCACATCACATGTTAATACTTCAATTTGCTGTGTGTGTTTGCTGTGTGGGGGTATGCATGTGTGGGTGTGTGTGTTTGTGGGTGTGGGTGGGTGTGTGTGTGCACATGCCCAAGGGCATGCTCAAGTGTTTGTTTGGATGTGTTTGTGTGGGTGTGTAGAACTAGGGGTATCCCAGGTCTCTTAGGGAGGGTGTCCGAGTGTATTTGTGTCAAGAATAATGAATGTGTCTGAGTATGGTGTGTGTGTGTGTGTGTGTGTGTGTGTGTGTGCGTGCGTGTGTGTTTGTCTGGACTTAGTTAAGTGCACCACCGTTTGGAGCGAATGTGTTGTGTCAGTATATCTGTTTGACCTTTGAACCCTGACACATTGCAACACAGCTGTGTCACAGCTTTTTATGAGCTGTGTGAGTATGTATGTGAGTGTGTATATGTGTGTGTCAAGGTGTACAATAACTGAAAACCAAGTTTCCTTTCACCTTGGATGACCTATATGTCTCTCTCTCTCTGTCTCGTCTCTCGCTCTCAATTCCATTTTTCAATTCAAGGCCGTTATTTGATGAATATTATATTAAATGAAAAAAGCTTTCCTTATTTTGCCAAAACAAAATAGTAACAAGGACATAAATGACAATAAGAAAAGTAATGATACAAGAGACAAGGCTCTAACTATCAATAGTAACAGTTATAGTAAACAATAGTACAGTGATAATACAAAACAATGCGTTATGAAAACAATAATAGTACATGACGGAACAGTGATCCTATGGTGTTTTCCTGGTTATAATAAGGCGTTTCCCCGGTTGTCCCTGAGGTTATGACAGGAGAGGACATATTTTGCTGCCAATAAGCAGCATTTTTGTTTTCCCCCAAGGATTTCATAAATTTTTGTACTGGGGTGTTATCGCCATGGTTACGGACCACGGCAACTTTGTGATACTTTTTTAGTACCGTCATAGTGTATGAGCGTTATAATGAGCGATGTTGTATATGATATACTATAGGTGTCCGGGAATCCTAACCCTCACTCGGATACGGACATTAAATAAACCGCTGCTCAGACGGAGCTTCACCATCCACACACACCGTAGCGTTACACAATAAGTATTACTATAAGTGTCCGAAAAGCTCAACTTTCTCTCGGACGCCGCAGTCAACCGCTGCCCAGACAGATTTTCACACGCCGCTCCGCCGGTGCCCCTTTTTTATTTCTAAATTGGGGACCTATTTCAGTAACGGTGATAAAATTGCATCGATTACTTTGTTGACGATCATATAGGATATAGGATCATATAGGACAAAAAAAAACGTTTATAGTTCACTGGCTCTTCAACGTTACGTCACGTCAAGTAAAGTGGTATCGGGTGGTTGTATCTGAGAAGTGTTACGAGTACGAGTACATGAGCACAGTATCGGCCCCGAGTCCGAGTACTTGTATCGGTATTGGTGCATCCCTAGTTTCCACTAGTTTCTGTGGACAGTGTGTGCACAGCCTGTCCTCCCTGGGTAGCCAGGTCTGTCTGTGATGACCGGTCTCCAGGGCCAGGCTACGTCTGCTGAGCCGGTATCTGGTCAGCGTCTTCCTGAGTGTGTAGTCAGACACTCAGGAAGAGTGGGGATCATTTGTGTGGGCCAGGTTGTGTGTGTTCTGACCTGGGACACACACTCTGTAGGGCCAGTCAGTGAACTAAGCTGCAGGACCAGCTGGTGGAGGGGACTTGTTTCTGGGTTAGTTTCTTTTTATTTTAGGGCTTTGTGGTGGAGGGTTTGGGGGTCACTTGATTGTAGGTGGTTATGGAATTTGATAGCTTTTTTTCCTATTTTAATTCTGTCTCTCTGTCTCTCTGTCTCTCTCTCTCTCTCTCTCTCTCTCTCTCTCTCTCTCTCTTTATTTATAAAAAAATAATGTTGAAAGTCACACATGACACTTGGATATTTGTATTAGTGCAATTTTGTATAATTATAAGACCGCATTTGTCTTGATTGTGCTTGCAGTGGTAGAAGGTAGACTGGTTATGCTGGAAGAGAATGTGTAACCAACAGAATGTTAAGCAGGTTGTTTAAAAGAAAAAAGCTAATGTGAACAAGACAATAAACTTTGGACAAAAGTGGCATTCCTTCTAAAGCTAATGTCAGTTTAACACTCGCTTTCATGCAAACCCCAGAAAATCCTCTGAAGGCCTCTCCACTAACTCCACATCACCCCTCTAACACTTTCTGCAGGCCTAGCTCCTCGTTACTCCTGCCCTGGGTGGGCTGGTCACATCCCCTTAAGTGGGGGGTGGTGGTGTTGGTGGGGGTGGAGGGGTGGTGTCAGCTCTCAAGTTGTTGAGGTCAGCCCCCAGGGTGACTGGGGAGAGCATGGGACTACTGGCTGGCTGGGGCAGGGCCACGTGTGGTAATCCCAGGTTGGGTGTCACTGTGGTGGGGCAGCCTCAGTAATTTAGCCCCCTGATCTATGTAGGGCCTGGAGGCTCACTGGACCACCCTGGGCGGGAAAGGGCCAATGTCTGTCTGTGCGCGCGCGTGCGTGTGTGTGTGTGTGTGTGTGTGTGTGTGCACGCACGCGTGTGTGTGTGTGCATCTGAAAGTCACTTTTGCTGTCTGTTGAAGAGGGTTCTAGTGTTTGAGATAAGCGTCATGCTGCAGGTCCTGTCTGTCTGGATGTGTGTGTAACTCATGTTTCATAGACTGAAAGAGATAAATGTTATATTTTTAGTTGGAGAGAAATGAAGAGGTTTACAGAGAGAGAAGGAGAGGGAGAGAGAAGAGGGGTGGAAGGGAGAGAGAGCGGGGGAGAGAAAAGGAGAGAGCGAGTGAGAGAGGTTGGGGGGGGGGCGCTGTCTACAATATGAGGGGATCAATCAAGAATAAATGTCTTTGTCCTCAGCCGTGTGAACAAGCATGTCAAAGACAAACATTCTCCCTCTCCCCCTCATCCAGCATGTCTATGTGTCTTCATATCCCAGAGAAAACACTGGTTAGAAGGCCTGGCAGGTTCATAAATCACCCACATCTCCAGCGGGCCAGCCTGCTGCACTGTGTCTGACACCTCTGACAGGACAGCGCTGAGCTGGACAGCTTCACACTGAAAAAATGATACCTTTGACACTTTATAATTCAGCTGGGCGTTTTGTTTATTTACTTTTATTGGAGGAGTTTTTAGGGTTACATTTTGAATGTTAAAGTGACACTTTAATTGTGCACTCCCTGGAAGAGTGCACGTTACGGGGAACTAGTCTACGTGATTATGGAGTTCTGTAGCATTTCCGTAAGGCTGCATCTCTGATGAACACAAACAGATGCGGCATTGTAACTCTTAAGGATGGACATTTTCTTGCCATTTGTTTAGCTCTTAAACTTCTGTCAACTGTTTAACTTCATTCAAATGGTTTGAATGTTTATACTGTTACGCTTACTTCATTCAGACTTTAAACTTTGGAATAAACTCTGTTTAGACTCCATTCAACCCTGAAAATGTTACAAATCATTTAAAGCCACCAATCACACCGCAATTTCTTCAGAAATGTTCTTTTCTAGCTGTATTTGTTATCCAGAAAAAACATAAATGAGGGACTGGATGACTGGATGAGGGAGGTTGATGTGGCAGTGAATATATTGTGTAGAATACAAACGGTTTGTTATCAATATATATCATATAATGACAAAAACAACAAAAGAGGACAAGAGAGAACAAAATAGAGTGAGAAAAGAGAGAAGAGACACAGAATGATCTCAACCAATGGCCTCGTTCAGAGCTGTCTTTCAGCCCAGGACAGACAGTGCTGCTGTAGACTAGAGAGAGGGATTCCCGAAGCTTGGGAAGCCTCTAACCTTTACCCACTTTGAAAGGCGGGAAGATCTCAAAATGGTGGTGGCAGCCATGAGAGGAAATTAAAATGAAAGAAGAGGAGCGGAATAATACAATGGGGTTTGTTGAGGGGAGATGATAAGAGAGGGAGATGGAGAGGGAAGAAGAGAATGAAGAAGGGAAGACAGAGAGAGCAGAGGGATGAGAAGATTTGTGTGTTGTGGAGCCTTCCCATGTGGCTGATAAACTATCCCAGGTCCACCTCGCTGTGGGTTGCCAGATCCTATCGGTTCATCCCCCTCCTCTCTCCCTGTCTCTAGTCTGTACACCGCCACCATACCCCGCTGGCGTCCATGTAAACAGCACCGTATATGCTAATCCCCCCCCCCCCACGCCCCCCTATCTCTCTGTCTAGCTCACTCTGTAGCGCTCTCCCTCTCGCTCTCTCACCCTCTTGCTGTCGCTCTCTTTCTCTCTCGCTAAGTCTCTCTATTTTTCTGTCCCTCACTCTCTCTCTCTATCTCGTCCCCCCTGTGCCCTCTGTTCTTATCTGTCACAGTGAAGACAGTGTTATCAGTGTTGTCTGTCTGGTGGTCGTGACCACAGACAATGGGCTTCACTGTGGGCCTGTCTGCCCGCGTCTGTCAACACGCACCCGGCAAGATGACTATCGCTACTGGTCGCTTGTAGCTTGCCGCGATGAAACTGTTTCCTCCCTCTCTCTTTTTCTCTCTTTCTCTCTCTCTTGCTCTCGCTCTGACTCTTGTGCATCCGCTCTCTCTCTCTCTCTGTCCGTCTCTGTGTCTGTCTGTCAGCCCCTATCTCCATCTATATTTAGCTAAATATTGCCTTGGATTAATCACTGGGGTATCAAATATATATACAATAAATCCCTGTGTAGAGAATATCTTTCTCTGTCTGGGACTGGGATGGAGGCTGGAGAATGCATTAGTTCATATAGTGGTGCTACTGTTGCCAGGCGACTTTTGGCAAATGCCCTTGCCTCTGGCCGTGGTGGTGGGCGGACACTTTCATGTCCTGTCTTGGAGGACGGAAGGCGTCCATCTTCTGGCCCGTGTTCAGTGGCCGGCCGTCCCGTGGGATTTTAAGTCCGAGCAAAGGCTTAAGACTTTCCAGTTCTCACCATCGCACCAGAGAATGGAGCGGATTAGGGAGTTGGCGTGCCCCGTAGGAAAGGTGACGGGGTTGGGAGTGGGCCGTATGGAGCGGTCCTACCTCATCCCCAGCAGATCACAGAACATCTCCACAGCCCCGGAGAAGGAGGCGTGTCCCCCGGCTTGTGGATTAAACACTGCTGGGTTCACTCCTCTTCTTTCCACTGAGCAGGGAAGGGCCTACGCCTGAGCAAGGATCCTCCCTGGCACGTTCTGAGGCGTGTGTGTGTGTGTGTGTGTGTGTGTGTGTGTGTGTGTGTGTGTGTGTGTGTGTGTGTGTGTGTGTGTGTGTGTGTGTGTGTGTGTGTGTGTGTGTGTAACTGCAGGTGTTTGGCGTGATACCAGAACACTCAGAAAATATTTGGCATTCAACTTTACTTGGAACAACTCTGTGTGTGTTTGATAAAGACAGAAAGAGAAGGAAATGAACATTTACTTCAGCATTATTAAACTCTTATTAGTTTATACACACAAACCCACACATACACACTCAAATATACTGTTCCTAAATGTCTATCTGTGGGCTTTTATTCGTCCCGTCTCAACCTCTGACTCCTGCTCTTTCTCTCCCTCTCCCTCCCCCTCCCTCCTGTCTTTTTTCTGTTGTTGCTGTATCTGTTATTCATCCCAACTGTCACTCTGTCTTCTTGTTTTCTCCCATGCCCTTTTTACCTCTCCTCTGAAATCCTCTTTTTCCTTCATTCTCCCTCTCTGCTCTCCAGTCTTCCTCCTCTGCTCTCCTCCTTTCCTCCTCCTCCTTTCCTCCTCCTCTCCTCCTCCTCTGCTCCTCTAGAGAGAGAGGGATGAAATGTGTGCCACGTTGCTCCCGGCCAAACACTCCTCAGTCATTTTCCAGATAGCTCCAACACCCAAACGGTGTGTGTGTGTGTGTGTGTGTGTGTGTGTGTGTGTGTGTGTGTGGCTTGGAGTTCATCCACTCTGCTTGCTGTGGCTAACTTAGCAGGAAACATCTAATCTGTCAGTTCAATGGACCGTGCAAGCAGACACGCACACATTCACACACAGACAAACACACACACACACACACACACACACATACGCTTAGGTATACAGTATATGTTCTTTAGCACAGACGAGCAATGGAAAATGTGGTGTGGCCTTTCTGTATATAATTCATACTCTGCACAAACGGGAGAGTCTCTCATCCTTTTTCTCATTCAATCTATGTTTTTCTTTCCTGGTCTGTTGCAATTTAATTCACCTTATCTATGAAGCGCTTTAACCACGCCCTGGGTCTAATGACCGGTCCCCACGGACTCAAATAAATATATTCGTCACACTTAGGTTTCTTAACTAAATACATTCACAGAACCTTTTTATAGAAAATATGTATATTATTATTACTTACAAATCAAAAACAGTAAACAGTTAAATAAACTTAAATATGCAGAATAAACGCCTTTATACCCAGTTGAATAAATAAAAAAGCTTCAGTGGCTTTACGTCCAAACATAGGCGACTGCCTACTGTACAAAATGTGAAATACAACAATGTCCAACCGTGTGGATCAAATATACAACCAACAATCAAATGATAAATCCGAGCCCACTTGCACGCAGACACACACGCCCCGCGCTATCGGCGCGATCCCCAGCCCGTTGCAGGCCTGAGTCGATGCTCGGGAGCGGTGTGGCCCAAAACAAATGGCCCCTTCACTCCACCTGGAGCATTAAAAACAAAACAGGGTAAACCTACTTTACGGGTGACGTTGCATCATCTGATCTGCAGCAAGTTCATAAATGAATATTCTTTTGATTGCAAGACAGCCCTTCATACCACAAGAAGAGCAACCGGTCTCACTGTCTCTCTTCCTCTTAAATCCTCCCAAAACAATCAGCGCACCTGCCGTCTCCAGAGTCAACCAATGACACACGCAGGAAGGACAGCAAACCAATCAAATAATAAGAACCCTTTAAATAATTATCTTCATCTACCACATAACATAAAGAGGATAATATGGGGAAACAAAAGCTACATATCCACTGAGCCTTATTTTCAAATGATCTTATAATAATACAGTATATGCTGCTCATAGCTGTTACAAGTATGGGCCTGCCCACCATTGGTGTCATATGAGATCGATATGGACCTACTAATAATTGTGTAATAATATTAACCAAAGGAATGCATTCCAGGAAACATCACTCAGAACAATCACTTTGGTTCTTTAAACATCCACTTGACCTTGAGCTGCCCTTGTCAACCGTTGGAAACACGTCCGTCTGTGGTTGGCTGTACCTTGAGGCTAGACCCGTTGTGCTCCGCATAAAAGTTCACATCTTGAATTTCATATCTCGTATCTCGTTTCCATCTTTACAGTTACGCTTCGTCTGAGTGTGCCAACAAGCGCAAAGATGACGATGCTGCCAAAATTGAAAGGCTTTCAAATGTCCCTACAGAAATGTTCATTGTTTTACATCATAATACCGCTGGATTAAATATTAAAGACTGAACTGAAAGCGGGGGACTGGAGTCAGATAACATTTGTCTGTTCTACCAATAGTTTATGAATTACAGTATGAAGTAAACTGTAGTGCAATCTTCCACTCATGATTGGCCAGTTCTTTTTAACTATATTAACGGATGCAGGTGTTTGTGGTTGAGTTAATGTAGATCGTCTTTAGGGTTTCGTCCTCCCTGGATATTGGGTTGGATGATATTGGAAACCCATTAAAGAGAACAGAGCTTTCTAGACTAAATGAAAACACACTTTTATTTTTTTTACACATTACTCTAAGAAGGATATGCCATTCACTAAGTGCTCCAGGCTGTAGCTTTGTATCAATTTTCAATGACATGAAGAGCTGAACTTGCAAACACTTAATAATATTACTTTACACACACCGTCAAATATTTCTCTAATGGGACACCTAATAGGGGTGTTCTTGGTGAGAAGTGCGTTTGACTCTTTCTATCATTATGTTGATTATGTTTCATCCTAAAATAGGATCAAATCCAGAAAGCCCTGCCGTGGAGTTCGGTTCAACAGCAACAAAGAGCAACGTATTGATTGATGGTACAATTTGAAACCTCTTGCTGTGGAGTACAGCACTGCAATAACATTCCGGTCCAGAGTACAGTACCCATTCCTAAAGTTTAATAAACTTTAGTCATTAAGCAGACCCTTTTATCAGAGTAACTTGTGACTTACTCAGATACACTTCAGAGAAAGTGTTTAGGCGCAGGTATTAGGCATCTCCCTCACGGATGTGCACGAATAGATGACAGTTCCTTTAGGAAGATCCAGGTCTAAGATATGTTGAAAAATATCCTGTTGTAAAATATGGCATCTTTTTAGTATGTCCTGGTCTGGAATACAGTACCCCTAGGTGCATCAAGGTCTCAAGTACAACACCCTAACATACACCCTGTCGTGTATAGGTACCTCGGGTACTGGTTCTAGCAGTACTGCTCTAGAATATGGTAGCCCTAGCCTTGTGAGACCATACTGAAATTCACGTTTGCATTTCACATTGAATATCAGTCAGGTCTTGGCTGGGCAGTAATTTATTTCCAACTATGGCCATGGTCTTTGGTTGTTCCAAAAACTCGAACCAATCAGAGTGATGCTCCTGCTCTCTACGTTCTCAAACCAAATCCGGTTGGAACTAGAGCAAAAACATACATAATCTGAGAAAAGCCTTTTTTTGCAGATTTCTGTTCTTGTAACATTGTTATTCAGTCTTATTCAGATAAAAACTGTTGTGATTGCTCTGTGCATTGCTACACTTTCCTTGGGCGGTTCCATCGTTTCTTTTAATGCAGCAGACTACGGTGCTGCTTGTTCATCATGAACTGAAACTCCCTCCCCCGAGGGCTGATTGGTCCTAGTATTTTTGTTTTTCAGCGGCATCGAGGCCAGACTGATCTGCAGATAGACACAGAATGTGAACTTGCGAGATCGGGATGGTCTCATGAGGCTATGGTAGCCCATGCTACCTGTTAGAAGGTTGTTTAAGGTCACTGGCAGGTCACTACAGTACACACACACACACACACACACACACACACACACACACACACACACACACACATATATGTGCACACACACACACAAACACACAGACAGTTACCTGTACAGATTCAAAGGAGGGTGTCCTGTCGTCAGTGTGTGTGCATGCCTGCTAATATACGAGTGTATTTATATATATATATATATATATATATATATATATATATATATATATATATGATACACATTCTCATATAGCACAGATTTGCGTGTGTGTGTGTGTGCGTTAGCGTAGTTTCTCAGGTTAAATGTGTCTTTGTGTTCATTCAGCTGGTACCAATCAGTGGCGTATGGAGTTGGACCTCCTCCTAACAATGGAGCCCTTGACTGGGGGAGTCCATCTGATTGGCCCTCATTGCTCCTTTTATCAATACACACCAACTCTAAAGCCCTGGTTCTAGTGGGCCCGTCCCCATGCAAGACCAGGCTTAGAGCATATGTATGTGTGTGTGTGTGTGTGTGCACATGGGGGGGCGATGTTGAAGGTGAATGTGTTACAGGTTGTGTCAAAGGTGTGAGTGTGTGTGTGCATATGGGGGGATGTTGAAAGTGAATGTGTTACAGGTTGTGTCAAAGGTGTGTGTGTGTGTGTGTGTGTGTGTGTGTGTGTGTGTGTGTGTGTGTGTGAAAACTGAAGCATTCACCTTGTGCGTCGGGGACTCTGGGGGTGCAACAGAAGGAAGGAGGGAGAAAGGTTTATTGGGTTCAAATGCTACTCGTGTGTGTGTGTGTGTGCACGCGCACATTTTCATGTGACCACAGGTTTATGGTCTACTCTAGAATTACACAAACCAATATGGCTTGTTTTATCAACCATACTCTCGCCCTATCCCCCCTCCACACACACACACACACACACACACACACACACACACACAAACACACAGGCACACACACAACGACATGCACGCTGATATACCAGCTATCTATCTACACATCTTTTTATCTCTCTCTCCGTCCGTTTTTCTCTTCTAATTTCCTTCTTTACTTCTCTCTCTCAATCTCTCCCCCTCTCTCTCTATCCCTCTCGCTCTCTCTCTCCCTCTCACACACACAGTGTTTTGGTGGGTGTCAGGTGTCTGTGAAGCTGTCAGCCAAAGCACTGTCGGAGCGGTTTGTCTCCAAGTCTTGCTCTTCAGTCAGCGTCTCGATCACTCATTTACCTCCGAGAAAGAGACACACCTCCATTAGAAACGGATCTGCTTTCACCTCCCCTCTCTCTCCTTCCATCTCTCCCTATCTCTCTCTCGCTCTCTTCTTTTGTTTCCTCCTACTCTTTCCTTCCTCTGCCCAGCGTGTCCTCGCTTGTGCTCTCTTTGTGTCTCCATCCGTCTTTTTCTGTCATCACTCATTCAGAATTCCCTCTCATCCTTTGTTACCGGGGGAGTTGAAGGGGTCGACCCTGGGCTGGAGGGTCAAAGTTTAGCGGCATGACCCACACCACCTGAGCACTCTGTACTGCGAGTCCCACCCCTGACATAATTACACTCTACCTCGTTGTTTGTACTTGGGATCACTTTTTAGTAATGTACAATCTAAATCAAATTACAATTTATGATTTAGTTTCATTTGGCTGATTCTTTCTATGCAAAGCGTCAGTGAATTTGGATTCATATCATTAAGGAGCAGGTAGGGGTCGGGCCGGGTTCATACTTTCTGCGTCCGCGTGTCCGCGAGGGTCCGCTTTGGTCCGTGTGACGTACGTGTCATCATCCGCCCGTCTTTGTGACCAACATTTGTGTCCGCTCCGACTGTATGCATAGAAAGCGCTCCGATTGCGCATACTCCAGACATCATAATCGATGCATGTTTGTAAGAGAGGTTGTGCGAGGAGATCCACCGTTAACCACATTTATATAATTCGTCCATGAAACATCCATTATGTCCATAAAGACAAAAAAACACAAAAAACATCTTTCCTAATGCGCATGCTGCTTCTTCTTAATTTTTATGGCGTTTGGTAAACAACGTTATGGTGCATTAGTGCTACCAACTGGCATGCAGATAGGATCGGGGAACGTCAGACCCTCAATGTTAGCATGAATGGAACCGCATGCGCCTCTGCAGGACCTGTGCATGTCCGCAGCTGTCCAAGGACTGAATGAAGTCCAAGCCTTTAAGGGCATCTTGCTCAAGGATTCTACAGGTTAGGCTGTGGATGCAGGGGATCAAACCTAGAGCTTTGGGAGAAGGCTGGGAGTCAAACACACTCACCAGTAGAGTCTAGTGGTTAGTCAATTCAATTCCTATCCCTAAAATGCAGCCAAAGAATTTAATAAAAAAATATATCAGCATATAAGTATAAAAAGGGAAATTAAATGTAGACATTATTTAATCTCTTTCTCTCTGTTTCCCTCTGACAGTTGATGGCATTAGCGGACGCTGCTGAGGAGAATCGGCTCCTATTGGAGCAGGCATTTGTCCGTCTGCGTAGCTCCACCCACCTGCTGGTGCTGCTGTTGTGTCTTTGGCAGGGCCTGACCCCCGACCAGACCAACATACTGGAGGCTACTCTGCTGCCCCTGCTGCAAGACACACCCACACTGGTAAACACCCACGCACGCACACATGGACAGTCGAACACACGTACTCACACACACACACACACACACACACACACACACACACACACCCCTAGCCATACATAACCATATCCATATCCATACATCTCTCTCATTCATGCTCACACACACACACACACACACACACACACGCTCCCACACACATAAGTCTAGAAGTACTAGTCTAATCCATAATGATGGTTTTCTTTGAAACCATTTTCAGGCATTAAGATAATTTATAATAGCATGACGTTTTACCTTAACATTAAGATAACATTTAGGCATACATACTATCACGCAGAGCTTATCCCGCATCACAACCTCAAAGTGAAACGGACTGGTGCTGATACATACACACACACTCCCTCTTTCACACACATACATACATTCATTCATAGGTCCAAAGGTCAGAGTTCAAAATAAGAGAGAGTGAGAGAGTGGATGAGACAGAGCTCTTTGATCAACCTCTGACCCTGAGATGTGTATGTATGTGTATGTGCGTGTGTGTCAGGAGACTCAGAAGGCCGTATAAACAGTGGTGTTGACAGAGGTCCTCCATGAGCCGCAGTTTGATGATGACAGATTTCTCACCCCTCAGAGACTTTTGAGTGTGTGTGTGTGTGTGTATGTGCGTGTGCGAGTGTGTGTGTGTGTACGTGTGTGTGCATATGTGTCTGTGCATGTGCATTTAAATGGGGATTGATGATGGGAATCAGCAGTAATAAGGACCATAGCTCTGTGTAAGAACATAGCTCTGTCTGTCCAAGACATTCAGACCAGTGTGTGGACAGACATGCTATTTCAGGACAACACACACTTTTATACAGGCCCTCAGATCATTCTGCACATACAGACAGACAGAGAGACAGACAGGCAGGCAGACAGACAATCAGACTAATCCGACCAAGGCAAGAAGATGAAGGCTTCCCCTCTCCATCCTCATCGTCATGGCCACTGTGACCTTTTTCCATGACCCTGCAGGTGAGGTCACTCCAGATGAGTGAAAGTCCTTCGCCCCGAGTCCGCTCTCAATGGAATTCCATCTTGGTTAAGTCCCCGGAATTTCCCCTCCCTTTGGGAAAGTCACACACCTCTAGATCCCGTATAATGGAGGGAGCAGAGACCTCTAGGGTGGGCGAAGAAAGAAAGTTAATAATTGTATATTGAATGATTAGAGATTAACATGTCTATATTGAATGATTAGAGATTCACATGTCGGGGGGAAAGGGAATCATGGAATGGATGAAAAAATGTTATCCTCATTTATCTAACTTAACTTCCTGCCTTTTTATTTCTGCCAGGGTGCAAGAATAAAGAGAATGAGGATCACCCTGACCCTCATTCATTCATTCATTCAGTCATCTGACATCAGTCCATTCAGGCTGGTCATTCAGCCTTTAATAAATGACCTTGTTCATTTGATCCACGCATTGGTCCCGACCCAGCCCTCGTTCCACCCCCCCCCCCCCCCCCCCCCTCTCCATCTCCCTCCTCCATCTTGTCTTCTGTCAGTCATTTGTGTCTCAGTAATCCTCTCAGGCCTTCTGACTGATCTCCAAAATCTCTCTCCCTAGTTGAAATGTGGTCTTTCCATTCCTCTGACTATTAGAATCCAACAGGCATAGAGTTCCAAGGGATTATGCACACTGTTTACACAGTTTCGATTACCCCGGCCTTGGCCCGGCTCAACCACCCCGTGGAACCCCTGCTCTCGCCTGATAACCAGGAGCCTTATATCCGCTCTGAGGGGGACCTCTAAGTGGAAGAGGAGACTTGTTGAGAGGAGGCCACTTCAACCTCATTCAGGAGCATCCAGTGACCCAGACAGGCCCTCCTCAGTGCTCACATAGCGACCTGGGGTATGGGGTGGGGGTCTTGGGAATGGAGTGGTAGATAATAGCATAATGTCTCTGTCCAAAACTGCCCATCTATCATGGCACGCTAGATTACAATGTAAAACTGTCAGAAACATACCTTAAATAACTCTGAGAATTTCAAAAATGCCCTAGTGTCACTCAAGGAAGAATGTATGTTCTTGTGCTGTTCCCTGAAGGTTGACATGGAGATGTGGACTAATAGGGCATTGATTGGATGGAAGCTGTCTTAAAGCATTCCTTGCCTGAAAGACGTTCTTAAAGACTATCTTTTTTTTTTTAAAGGAGGCAAAGGAGAAGGTGAGGGGTAGGAGAGGAAAGGGAGGAGGGGAGTAGGGTTGCAGGCTCCCTGGTAATTGAGGAGGCGCCTTGTTCAGTCGGGCCCCAGTCTGCCACGCGACTCTGCCAACAAGACGAGGACAGCCTCCACCTCCTCTCTTATTAAGAGTTGATTATCACTGATAAGTTTCTCTAAGAAACGAGGGCCCTAAGTGTAACTGCGGCAATACTAAGCCCTTGTGGGATTTGGGGGATTTTCAGTTACTGTACTCCGAGAACAACGTTGACAGAGTTAGTCACGAGATGGGATTGCGGGGATGATTTTCTTTCCCCAGAGACGGAGCACAGGACGTTGTATGCACATATTTAGAACTCAAGCTTCTCAAATGGCTTCCCCAGTACCTTCTGGGACGTCTGCATGGAGAAATTGCTGTCTTGGGAGTCCCACAGGGCTCTTTGTTGGGCCGGGACTGCTTTCTACACAGTATTCCAGTAATTCTGCAATCACACCTGGGATTTTCCCTTTGTCTAATGTAATGATCTTGACACAGTCCGGAGATGTTTCCACAGCCAGTGCTGTTGGCCAGACAGTGGACTGGCCGAAGTCATATTCAGCCTATTTAATGTCTTGCTATATTTGAGACAACTGGCCGAAGCATGTAATTCATAGTGACATACAGGGAATAGAATTGGCTGCCACAACTAACTCACCAAAATTATTGGCAACTAATGTGGTGACAATTTAGAGTGACCCCAGACCGTGTAGGACGATATAATTGTACAAATGAGAGGCCAGTGGGAGTGGGCATTTCATGAAATTGGCAAATAAAATTATCTCTCAATACTTACAGTAGTTTTCTCTCAACCAAGTGATCTGTCTGAACCGTCACAGTCAAATACCCCAAAACCCTTTATAACGCTAATTAGAAAATCGTAGTATCTTCTTGTTCATAGTGATGATGCTGTATGTCAAAAGACTTTACACATTTAGCAGATGACAGAGAATAGGCTGTGGGTTTAATGCCTTGCATATAGGCTGGGCAGCAGTTGGATCTCGCTCAGCACCCTTTATCTACTAATTGAAGGTCCTGATCCAAACCGGCCTTTTCACTGTGGCTTGATTTCCATTCAGAGGTGAATGTCTGGGGTTTAGTTTAGGGAGGTTTAATTATCTTCCACAGCATGTCAAGACTGGTGGTTAATGGGCGGATGGTGGTGGTAGTGGTGGGGTTGGTGGTGGTTGGGGGGTGGAGTTGGTGAGCCAAGTTTCCCCAGAAACCCGTTGTTCGGGTCCAGTATGCGATTGTTCCACTAGCTGGAGAACCTGGAGAGGTATTGTATGAATATAACCTCCCACCCTACACCCCCAGCTTCACTCCCTCGCTCTTGTCTCCTTTCCCATCATCCTTTCACCATCACCTCACAGCCTCTTCTCTCTCTCTCTCTCTCTGTTTCTAATCTTGCTCGCCCATGTCCTTGGCCTTACTCGTTTATCGCTGTCCAAATATCTTCTGTCTGTCATCCCCCCCGTCTCTCTCTTTCTGTCTGTCTCTCCATCAGTCTGGGCTTCGCTTCACCCTATCATCCTCCTAATCTTTTTTTCCTTTTTCCTTCTCATTTATTCTCCTCGTCTCTCTTCTTATCCCTATTAATCTGTCTTTTTCTCTATCAGTGTGTGTGTGTGTGTGTGTGTGTGTGTGTGCGCCATCGTCATTACAGGGTTGATTACCTGTCATTATGGCTCATTAGGGGTCTATCAGCATGGCGGCAGGCAAGATGGGGGGGGTTTACCTGTCAACACCTTCTCCTCCTCTTCCTCCTCCTCCTCCACTCTCCTATCCTCTTCTCCTTCTTCCCCAGCTCCTCTCTCGTCCTTTCCTCCTGTAGTTCCATCCTTATCTGAGGAGTCCGTTGCAGTCTGTGTCTGTGTGTGTGTGTGTGTGTGTGTGTTTGTGTTTGTGTGTGTGATAGAGACCAGTAGAGGGTACAACTACAGATCTGACCTTTACTACTGCGCAACCCCCACTGTCTGCCACCATGCATGTGTTTATGTACTTATATGTTCTATCCACATTGACATGGGTCGAGATTGTACAGCGTGTACCACAGTTAAATAAATTGTGCCATAGTTTGCCTGCTTTTTTTTTACTGCTTTTTTTGCACATCTGGTTAGATGCTGAACTGTATTTCGTTGCCTCAGTACTCTTTGCAATGACAATAACTTTAGATCTAAACGAATCTATACATTTAAAGCAGATTCCTATCCCTTATGGCTTAGTTGACCTTCAACCATTGTTTCAATCATTTGAATTCCATTTACAATTTGTTAGTTTAACATTATAAGGTAGAGTATCTGTCTACCCTGACCTACCGTATTCCCTCTAGGCTTTTATTGAGGGGTTTCCTCTTTTAAATGTAGAAATGTGAATCCCTTTGAGAATGTGTAGTTTTCAGGATTCAGAAATAAACTCCTCTCCTCTCTCCCCTACCTCTCCCTCTCTCCTTTAATTTCTGTCCTCTCTTCTCCTCTCCTCTACCTCTCTCTATCCTCTACCTTTTTTCATCCATTCTCCTCTTCCTCTTCTCCCCTTCTAACCTCTTCTTCTCTCCACCACTCCTCCCCTGTCCTCCTCTCTACCTCTTCCTCAACCTCCTCTCCAGGGCTGGGAGGAGAGCTGCGACGCGGCCGTCTCCCACCTGCTGAGGAGCTGCCTGTCGCGGAGCCCCAAGGACCAGGCCGCTGCGCTGGCCCAGAGCGCGGGGCCCTTGCTGGGCCGGCCCGCCGACACCAGCAGGCTGAAGAAGCACATCACCCTGCTGTGCGACCGCCTGGGGAAGGGAGGCAGGCTCACCCTGGCCTCCGAGGCCAACGCCCCGGTGCCCATCCAGGTCCAAACGCTGGTCCGGCCCGGTGAGTGAAGGGGGTGGTGAGGGGGCGGGGAGAGAGAGAGAGGAAGAGCTGTGGATGGTGGGTGCTATAGGGTGATGGGGCTGGGATCGGTTGGATGAGGCGCTGTTCACTGGCCTGTCTGTAATTATAATAGTGTGTCTAGTTTATTTAGTCTTGTGCTTCAAGCTGCTGGGAGATGTATGTGTTTCATTACTTGCACACTAACACAATAACACGCAAACAGTAATTACACGCATACCTTTATATGTGGTCGCCCTTGCACATGTATGCAAAGAGAGATCTATTAATATACAAACATTACAGCTATAACTCAACAGACCAATGTTTTTGTGACCTTAGTTCACACGCAGCCACGCTTCTCTCAGAGAGCACATGCAGACACGTGAACTCTCTCATCTCTCACAAACACACCCACACCCACATATCTATATTGTTTACATGGTTGGTCATCAGTCAGAGAGCAGTGACCATATTTTAGTGCTGATGTCAAAGCCGGGTGTGTATGTTTGTTCCTTTGTTTGTGTGTGTGTGTGTGTGTGTGTGTGTGTATTTGTGTGTCCTACTAGTCATTTTCAAATTAATGTCATAAATTCTGCCTCCCTCTCTCCCGAGTGGAAACATTTTATTGGTTTGATCATGATCTCCAGTTGTGTTGTATCCTTCATATCCTCTCTGCTCCTTTTTGTTTCAATCATCGCTGCCCTTCCCCATCCCTCCTATTTCTTCTCATCTCCTAAATTCTCACCTCGCTCCTCGTCTCTCCTCTTCTCTCTACTCCGCTCCTCTTTCCCCCTCTGCTTTCCCCTCCTGTCCTCTCACCTCATGTCCTCTCTTAGCTCCTCTCCTCCCCTCTTCACCTCTCCTCATGTTTACACCCCTTCTCTCTACTCCTATCCTCACCTCTTTTTTCACCTCATTCCTACACTCCTCTCCTTGTGTTTTCTCTGTTTTCCTCTCCTTCTCTCTCCTTTTGCCTCCTCTTCTGTCTAGTCCTCTCTTCTGCTCGTGTCTGCACCCCTTCTCTTGCTTCCTCTCCTATCTACTCCTCTCCTTTCCTCCCTTCTTGTTTTGACTCCTCTCCTCTGCTCTTGGACCACGTGTCGAGTCTCACTCTGTAAAACGCTCTTAATTATTCTTTATGATCAAACAGACAATTTTAAGAGCATGTTCACAGTGGAATTAAAATGAAGCACACACACAGACACACACACTTGACAAACTCCATTGTGGCCCCTATAGTGTGTATTTTATAGTTATTTTCACTGTCCCACTGGTTGCTGTGGTTTGGGGCATGGTGCTCATTTAGACCTAAAGAGAAGGGAGAAGAAGTGTTGTGTGTGTATTTGTGTGTGTGTGTGTGTGTGTGTGTGTGTGTGTGTGTGTGTGTATGTCTGTGTGTGTTCTTGTGTGCAATGCACAAGTGTGTGTGTGTGTATGTGAGACAGCTATGTTAATTTGAGTTTAAAATCTGCCATTGACGCCATTGATGATCCAGTATTAGATACATTCACACAGTGCCTTTCCTTTTTTCTCTTCCTCTATTCACATCTATTCCCTTGATGTTCATTACATGTAGAGCTACATATATGTGTGTGTGTGTACATGAGCATGTAAGTCTTTGTAGTGGTGGGAGGGACACATTTAGACTGGAAGCCAGACTGAGTAGATCAGGTGTCTACATCCAAATCATATGTATGTCATATGCACACACACACACGCACACACACACACACACACACACACACACAAACACACTATACAACTAACAAATGAAAGAATAAAAAAAGTTTGTCTATATGCATTCAGAGTATGAGCATGTATGTGTGCACATGTGTGTTGTGCACGTGTGTGTGTGTGTAAGAGTACATGTTGCATGCACAGTTAAGAGGGGGGGGCGGGGGAGCGGGGGATTGAAATAGCGACAAGCCCACAGCCAAATTGCTGGTAACCACGGCAGCACTCTGTCACCCCCGTTTCCAGACCGCATCCCAGAATACTAGAGGAATGCCTCGGCGCACAACTCCCATCTGGAGGCGGGCCTCAAGCCCCGCTCCGCGCGGAGGAACCAGGGCGTCTTTGCGTTCGCCTGTCTAATAATAGGAACAGGAAACATCTCGGTGGAACAGAAAATACGTTTTTTTTTTTTAAACACACACAAACACAAGGCACGACGTGTAATGGCCGCGCCGCAGGTTCGATTTCAGCCCACCGGTTAAATTGCAGGTTGTCCCATCATCTCCCCTGTCACTTTCTCCACTCTGCGGAAGCTCCGTGCCACGGCCGCCTCTGAAAATATCCCTAAAGCACAGAATGGCGCCACCTTGGACGTCTCTGCAATTACTATCAATTAAAAGTTACTTTGAATTTAGCCAGCTTAGAAGCGTAAGCGTAAACAATGGGTGCCTACATTCAATAAAGGGCTGAAACAAGTATAAGTCGGTACACATTATATAAGCATTTGAATATGCCTGGTTGTGGATGTAAAAAACTGCAACTTCCAACTCGCTCCCAGCCATAGTTGTAGCATCTGAGAAGTCTTAAGGGTGAAGTTGTCAGTTCCTCCCCGGTTTGATACCGTTAGAAGTCTGAGAAAGAAGGACTTTTGGGAGGTTTAGAGAAACGCAGAGCAGAACATCTGTTCTCAAACTGTTGTTGCCAAGAAGCGCAGACTTCACAGCCACCACGGAGCTCCGTTTCAGGCCCGCGTCCATCGCTCCAGGCTATTTAAAACACACAATAAAGTTATATTACTATTACTATCTACTACGCCTAATACATCCACAGCTAGAGTGTGTACAGATTTAACTATACATAGTAACACTTCTAGTAGTCTATTATAATAGTCTATAATTAATATTAATTATCCTCTAGTAGTAGTAGTCGAGTGTTAGTTTCCTTTCAAAATAATATGCACTCTCCGAATATACTCACTTGCATTCACAACTGGCATTACTACAAATGCCAAATATATACGTATATATATATCACAATAAAAACAATGATAATTTGGCCAAATTCTATCCCATTTATCAAGCTAGTTGTTTTCCTGAATCTTCCTGTTCCAACGTACTGGCTGGAGATAGTTGCTGCTGTGCTGGGGGGCTGTGGTGCAGGCCTGAAGTGTGTTTTGCGGGTCCAGACCACAGTGCTGTTTGTGACAAATAGCCCCCCATCGTCGCCGCTACAAATATAGCATCGACCCCCCTAGAGAGAGAGAAACGATGGCGGTCCCCAGAGAGACGAGAGCTCTGAC